>PVKN010013859.1:0-19636 GCA_004027915.1 Capromys pilorides | reverse complement strand
GAGGTGGGACAAAACTGTGATTAGCCAATAAGATTACAACTGATCACTAGGGTGATGCTGATTGAATGGAAATCAAGTGGGAAAGCAAGTTATTTAGCAAGCACACATGGGATGGACTAGGACTTTCTTAGAAGGGATAGGTTAAGGTTTGGTCCTTCACCCCAAGGTGATTGATGCTTACTTGGAATATCCATCACTGGGGCCAGAAACATAGCTCAATGGTGCACTGCCTGCCCGCCCTGAATTTGATTCCCGTAACAACAACAAAAAAAAGTTAACAGTAAAAATTTTTAAAACCCTGAAGAATATCCATCAGTACTATTCATCCCTAGGGGAAGTAGTAGTTCCTCTTCTTCCTGAAGCCTTGTCTTCAGTGAATGCTCCTCCAGCCACAGTCTTTTCTGCATTGACCACTCTTGGACTCAGCCCGGTCTGGATGCCTACAATATTTCTACCTAACTTAGCTATCTATAATACTCCCCTGTGAAGAAGTATTCCTAACTGCTGTGAGGTGGCAAGGGGCAAAGACCAATCTGGCTACTTCCAGGTAAAGGGGTCGTAGTTGTGATCAGCGGTCAGTGATACTCCACAGAGGGTCTCTATCTAACAGCCCTTGATATACACCAGGTGTTCTTATCTAGAATAGACACACAACTTTAAATCTGGAGTACACAAGGCCACAGAAACAGCTAAGTATGAATGGGCCAAATAATAAAATCGGGATAATTATGAGCATAGCCAACAAGGTTTTCCACTAGGAGGAGCCAGTAATAGCTTTCCATAAACAGGATAAGGAGATGGTTCAGGGAATTTCAGAACTGGGAGGGAAACATTAAAGAAATGTTTAATTCTTATTTTTTTTGTTTACTTTTTTTCAATAGTGGGGTTAAACCAAGGCCTTTGCATCAAGTTAAATCCCTAGCTTGCTTCTTTCTTTCTTTCTTTCTTTCTTTCTTTCTTTCTCTCTTTCTCTCTTTCTCTCTTTCTCTCTTTCTCTCTTTCTCTTTCTTTCTTCCAAGATTGAGTCTCATTAAGTTGATTAATTACTCGGCTAAGCTGGAATTTGCAGTTCTACTGCCTTATTCTCCTTGATTACAGAATACTATGATTATATATGTGCACCACCATATCCAGCTTGTTTGTTTGTTTGTTTATTGTCTTTAGGGTCTTGCTAAGCAGTTCAGGCTAGCCCAGACTGGTGTGGAAACTCACAACAATTCTCCTGCCTCAGCCTCCTGAGTGCTGGAATTATAGGCCTGCGCCACCACACCCAGCCAGTTTAATTCTTAATGTAATATAGACTAAAAGTTTTTTAAATAATTAACAACTAATGGTAATTATTAGCATCATTGAAGAAAAGGAGGAAACTGGAAGGAGAAAACACAAGAAAACTGGCTCAGTTCAGAAAAGGATTTTGAAAAGGAAACAGTGGGTCAATATATTCATCAAACCAAAATAAAATGATTGGAATAAAGCCAAGCATAATGGGTGATCAAAATAAATATAAATAAATTAAATTTTTATATTAAGGGACAGGATGCTCAGAAGAAACACTAAATCTAGACAAACACTTCACTGGGACACAGCTAAAACAAATAACCATGAAAGGCTGAGATGAAGAATGGAAGTGCAAACACAAAGAAAGTAAAGAGTGGCAGTATTAATACCATGCCAAGGAACAGCAAGATAGCTCAGTGGATGACGTGCCTACTTAGACAAGCTCGGGACCGGGGGTTTGATCCCCGGCACCACATGCTGCATTGGCCTCCCCCAGGCACCCTAAGCCAGCCACTGAGGCTGGGGATGGTGGTGCACACATGTAATCCCAGCACTGGAAAGGCTAAAAACAGGAGGATCACTAGAAGTCCAAGCTGCATAGTGAGACCTATACAAAATATATTTTTTAAAAAAGACTTAGGGTGAAAGATGTTAAATAGGGAGTTTTTAAAAAATACAATAGCAGGTACAATCTATATACAATACATAATAAACTATTGCCTTCTCTGAAATGAAACTTGACTATGTTGGCACTGTAGACAAAAATGCTGCCAGGCGTGGTGGTGCACACCTGTAATCCCAGCACTTGGGAGGCTGAGGCAGGAGAATCAGTGTCAGTTCAAGACCAAACCTGGGCTACGAAAGTGAGCTCAAGGCCAGCCTGAACTGCATAGCAAGACCCTGTCTCAAAAAGACCAAAAAAAAAAAAAAAAAAAGCTTAGACAAAACCATGGCCCTACTCAACACTACCCCCTAGAGGTCTTCCTGTGTTCTTTTCCCTGTTCAGTGCACCACATTCACAAATAAAACTATATAACAATGACTTTCTTGGGCTGGCAAGATAGCTCAGTGGTCTAAAGCGCTTGCTTAGGCAAGCTTAGGCAAAGCGCAGGAACCCTCGGTTCAGTCCCTGGTACCACGTGCCACACTAGCCCCACCCCTAAGGCAAGCTGAGCTGGCCAAACAAAACAAATAAAACTACATGTCACTGCACCATGTCCAGAATCCAGCCCATCACAGAAGCTCCCCCAAATCAGGCCTAAACCAGAAATTCCCATGTGAGTAGAGAGGTCTCAGAGCTGTCTGCACAGAATCTTGGGTCTAGGCTGGACTCCAGACTCCAAGAGAAGAAAGATAAGAAAAGGTTAGTGTGGAAGTAAAGGATATATTCCTTCTGGGATATGTGTGTGTGTGGACAGTTTGAGACAGTGTATGGCTAGGAAGTCCAGGCTTGTCTTGGACTTAGTATGTAGCCCAGACTGGCTTCAAACTCAGGACTGTCCTCCTACCTCAGCCTCCCAAGTGTTAGAATTATAGGCATGGATCATCATGCCCAGAGACTCCCTATCTTGGTGTATGTACATCTATGGGATTCCTCGTCCATATATAAGTGTAAAAACTTAACAAATTGTATATTTTATAACTGGTAAGCCTAATGGCACATATCTGTAATCCTAGAATTCTTGGAGGCTGAGAGTGAAACCCTGTCTCCAAATAAAGAAGGGCTAGGGATATAGCTTATTGCAGAGGCCCTGGGTTCGATCTCTAGTACAAAAAATAAAAAAGAATTTTGCAGATATGCTTAAATTAAGGATCTGGGATAGGGAGAATTATTTGGATAATACAAGTGATCCTAAATGTTAACACAAATATCTTTATAAGAGAAAGCTTGAGGAGATTTGTGACAAGCAAAGGAGGCCAAGAGACTATGAAAGCAGAGATTAGAGTAATATGACCATGCGCCAAGGAAAGTCAGAAGGCATCAAAGATGGAAGACGCAAAGAACAAACTCTCTGGAGCCTCCAGAAGAATCCAGCCTGCCAGCACCTTGACTATAGCCCTGTAGTGCTATTTGCACTTTTACCTTCCCTACTACAAGAGAATAAATTTGGTCATTTTATATCACTATTTGCAGTAATTTTCTGTAGCAGCAATAGGAAATAAATATAGACACTACTTGGAAACCTAATAGTAGTAAGTCCTGAGGAATAGATCTTTGCCCTCGCCTTTGACCCAGGTTCAATCCCTGGTACCACATGCCGTACCTACCCAGGAACCCTGAACAAGCCATGCAGGCCACCAAAACCAGGGTAGTTGGTACACATGTGTAATCCCAGTGCTGGGGAGGCTGAGACAGGAGGATCACTATGAGTCTGAGCTGTGTAGTGAGATCCTGTACCAAATAAATAAATAAAACATTTTTGAATCATGGATTATTTTTTATAGTTAAAGAAGAAGCTGAGTATGGTGACACACACTGTATTCCTAGTACTCAGGAGGTTGAGGCAGGGGGATATTTAGTTTGAAGTCAGCCAGATGCACAGCAAAATTTTTCTAAAAAATAGAAAAATAAATTAAAGATCTGAGACTGTACGTCAGTGTTTCCTGGGTTAAATCCTGGGTTAAATTCTTCAGGACTTACTACTATTAGGTTTCCAAGTAGTGTCTATATTTATTTCCTATTGCTGCTACAGAAAATTACTGCAAATAGTGATATAAAATGACCAAATTTATTCTCTTGTAGTAGGGAAGGTAAAATCCCTAGCACCAGAAGTTAGAGGAGGAAAAGGAAAAATATGAAGAAGGAGAAAGAGGAGGAACAGGAAGTGGAATAGGAGAAGAGGAAATAATAAGACAAGTGAATGTGACCCAGTCCACGGGTCTGATGACTCAGGGACTAGTGACTTTAGGGACCGTAGTGGTTAGACAAAGGTCTATCCAATCACTTTGTGCTGATTTCGGTACCTGCCATGAAACT
Source organism: Capromys pilorides (assembly GCA_004027915.1). Lineage (NCBI taxonomy): Eukaryota > Metazoa > Chordata > Mammalia > Rodentia > Capromyidae > Capromys > Capromys pilorides. The sequence goes on along the minus strand of PVKN010013859.1, from coordinate 15,381 downwards.
GAGCATGTCACTCAGAGATTGCTTGAGATACTGGAGCCATGAGGCCCCATTCATACTCTTGCAGGAGCTGGAAGCTTCCACTGCAGAAGAATATGCCTTGGTCTTACTGGAGTCCAGGAATGCTGCCACAACTCATGAGGTAAGCATAACTTCTACCTGAACTCATCTGAGTACTGAACAGCTATCCCCATCTGTCCCATCTGAGCCCCTAAGCTGCTCTGGTCACACCTGCTAAGGTATAGTTCTCTCCTCTGGCCCTATATAAAGGTCACTCCTTCAGGCAAGGATAAATACTCCCTCTGATCACCTGCTTCTAGGGCCTCAGGGCCACCAAGGTGGCTAGGCCAAATAGGGCAAAGGAATTTCCTCCCAGGAACAGGACATTCATGATGACCCTTCATACCTGGGTCCCATAGCCAGCACACCTCTAATGTCACCTGCTTTCTGGCATGACTCAGTCTTCTCTCTCCCTGGTGGAAATTGCATTCAGTGCTGCACCAGTTCCTGTGATGTATCCATGGCAACATTCACATGGATTTCATAGAACATAAGGTGTTTGAGCTGGGGTTCTCAGAGATTAGCTCCTCCTGCCCCCACATTTCACAGAGTAGATAGCAGGCTCAGAGAGGGGATGTCACATGGCTAGGGTAACACAGCAAGCCTTGAACACAACAGGGTTTCTGCCCTCCTTACATTGTTTCAACTCTCCCAGAAACAGCTGGGTTCTGCGGAACCGACTTCGGGGGCAGTACTCGGGACTGCCACTACCCCTGCTTGCTAAAAGGGCTCTTAAGTTCAGCCTGGTTCTCTATTGCTCAGTCACAAAGCTGCTCTTCAGTGCTGGGTGGGGACAGGAGTAGGTGCAATAAGTGCTGTCCTCAGGAAGTTCGCAGGCAGGGCAGAGGCAGTATAACCCCAGGGAACCACAGAGAGCATCTGGGAAGCAAAAACCAGGGGCAGGAGCTAGGGAAACAGGGCACTCCATGTAAAGTGTAGGGCCCTGAGGATGGCTGTCCTTTATAGCTGGGCCCCATCTCCCAGCACAAGAGGGCCTACATGAGGCCCAAACTCTTTGGGTGGGCAGTGGGTAGTAGTGATGCTGTAAGACTTGGAAAACTAGGGACATAAAAACAACTGCCCTTGCTTGGCAAGCACAAGATCTGGAATTCGATCCTAGGTACCACAAAAAAAAACTGCCTGAACTGGAGGTCCTAGGAGGTCACCATGGCTAAGGATTCATGATACTTGTCACTCAGGACGGAGTTCAGGCACTCAGAAGGACAAATCAGAAGGTATAGTACACTACGTGGTGGTCATGGGCATAAGAGAGTAGCAGGAATGGAGCATATCTGGAGTGATTCAATCCCCGTGGGGACATGGACACATGTTGATCCTCTTCTGCATAGCAGAGCCAGCCCTGTGTTAGGATAGTTGAGGGTTATACCCTTTCCCTAACACATTGGTCCTCACCCCCACCTATAGCAGGACCCTAGACCCAGATTCAGGCTCCTGACCTGGCCTCTTTTGCTTTCCAGGCTGAAGATCCTAGGATCTGGATATCCTAGGCCCAGCCAAGGCTACCCCACACACCTGACCTTTCTCATCAAACTGATTCCTTCACTTGCTTGCCTGCTCTAGTTATTTATTGCTGTGTAACAAACATCCCACAGACACTTACAAACTCGCATGGTGTCTACTGGGGCTGGAGCATCCACCACCAGACCAGCTTTTTTATGCACATGGCTGACAAACCAGTTCTCCATGGAGTTTTTCCACCTGGCCACTCAGGCTTTCTCCCAGCATGACAGGCAGGTTCTAAGAACAATTAACTGTACAGACAATAAGCTGGGTACAGAATTATTTCTGCTGTATCTATTGTTCAAATAAACCACAGCTTTTGCTTAGATTCTTGGCCATAGGATATAGACCTTTCTACCATTGAGAAAATACCAAAGACTGAGTTTGCTATTTTTAATCTATCCTGGAATCCCGTCTCTGCCCCATGAACAGTGTTGTCCTTATTTCTAGACCTGAAGATACTGTCTGTCCTGAAGTCCTTTCTTTCCTAGAACCTCTCCCCTACTACAGTCTCAGATCATCTCCCTCTCTGTAAGCACTATTCGCCCCCTCTACCACTCTCTTGTATTCCTATAGCAAAGTGTTCTCTCTCTGTTGCTCTGCTCAGAGACCATATATGTCTCCCTGATTCCTTAGAATAATTTCCAATCTCTCAGGTATAAATTTAAATTTCCCTTATAATCTGGCCTCTCCTCCCTTACCTAAATTGGGTTATTTCCCTTGATGACCACTTACTGGCACTCACCTGGGCATACTGACTGTCTCCAACTGGTGAGCTACTCCATTTCCTCTCCTTTGGGCTCCTGTTCTACCTTGAAAGCCCAGTGCAAATCTCTCCCTCCTCCATAAAACTTTGCTCTCATACAATCACAGCAGACTTACTCTCACTGCACTCTGACATCTGTTCTGCCTAAAATCCTTCTCAGCATTGATTTGTGCTCCTGCAGTGAGGCCTGTGTTTTTAACTCATATTTCTTACACTGATTTAATAACTGCTTATTGAGACCCAGAGCAATGACCAAGATAAGCTACTTCCTGTGCCCAGAGAGCTGACATTCCAGAGGGGGGAAACAGATGGTAAACAGAAGAAGCGAGAGACGTGATGATCAAAGATTAGGAGGACTTCTGGGAAGTAAGAGGGAGGAGGCCCTGAGCCATGAACCTAGAGCTCCCATTTTTCAAGAGAAAACAGAGAACTAGATTTTTATGTGAAAATTTTAAAGGCAATCCTATCTTCTCTGTGGCTCAAAATTCTCCTCTTCTGTGGGCCTTCCACTTGCTCTGGTTCATTACCTCTTTCCCTACTTCCTGGTTGCCTGCTTATCAACATTCCTTCACCCTTATGATGCCTTACTTGTAGACCCCATCCCCAGAGCACCCAAATTCCTTGTGGTTCCTATGTATGGGGCTTGCTCTGGGCAACAGCTGACAGGAAGATGTAGAGTCCACTGTCTAGAAACCTAGAGGCCAGCAGGCATTGTTTATTGTGACCTCCAGCAGAGGTTCTGCACCTACAGTCTCCAGCGCTACAGCAGTGGGAGCCCAGTACTCATGCTCTAGGTCAACACATATATAGTTGGGGACTAAGGAGGTGGAGACCAGAGAAGAAAGACAGTAAAGGAAGGCAGCTCAGGGGACTTCAGGGTTTCTCTGGGTTTCCCCACCCTCAGCTCTGATGGGTGCCTGAAGGATGAATCAGGACTATCCTTTCCATGAGACAGTTTATACTCTCTGGATTTTTTCACAGGAATCAGCTTGTCTTGGTCATTGCTATATCCCTGGCAGCTGGCTCTGGCTCTGAATAAGTAAGTTAATTTCGGGTAATCTTGAACTCCCTGTGGAGCCCAGGCTGGCCTCAAACTCAGTGATCCTCCTGCCTTAGCCTCCGAAGAGCTTGGATTACAGCTATTCACCACCATATCCACTAACAGGATAGTTTTAAAGATGCCATGTGCCTGGTACATGATAGTACTCAGTACTGGTAGCTTTCCAGACCTCTAAGGAACAGGCCAGCATAGGCCCTCTTGAGAATTTGCTGCTGGACAGCATCCTCCATTTGGATCTTTCTAGGCCTCTGAGCTCCAAGAGGTAGCTCATTATTGGTGTTCTGGGTACTGACAGCTGGGAGGGGTAAATTCTGAGGAACCTGGGATCCTAATGACAGCTTTCATGTCTTGGGATATAGTCAAGCCATCCCTCCATTCCCAGAGGAGCATCCAGAAGCACCCTATCCTAGGGGCACCATTTCATTCTTTTTTTTTTTTTTTTGTATTTTAAGGAAGGGTCTACAGGGTGTTCAGAGTCTCACTAGATCAGACTTGTAGTGATCCAACTGTTTACAGCCTCCCAAGAGCTGGGATTACAGGCACACACCACCTGTAATTTCATTCTTTTCATTTCATTTCATTCTTTTTTTCTTTTCTTTTCTTCTCTTTCTTTTTTTCTTTTGGTCTTTTTTAGATAGGGTCTCACTATGCAGTTCAGGCTAGCCTTGAGCTCACTTTTGTAGCCCAGGCTGGTTTCGAACTCACACCAATCCTCCTGCCTTAGCCTCCCATTTCATTCTTGAGACACAGAATATGATGGCTGGAGGTCTGAGGACAGAACACCAAGTAGCCCAGGTAGGGCATTGTCAGAGCCTGGAGATCGGTGTTGTGGGGTCCAATTTAGGATTAAGAGAATCAGCACCAGCCTTCCTGAGTCCAGAACCTGGAATGGGAAGGCCAAGGCACTGGCCCTGCCCGAGGGCAAGGCCTTTTAGACTTGAGGGCCCAGTACCTTTGGAGGAGACCTTCTGAGGCTCTGCCACTGGCTGCCTTCCTCTACTTCCTTTTTGCTCAGACCATTAGGCTTCTAAAAGCCTAGGGAGTTCTGCTATCTCTGCCTTGTCCTGACACTAGATAACCAGCTGTCTTCTGAGTGGAGTGCTCCCTCGTAGCCAGCTTTGTTTGATGAGCATCAGAGTTGGCTCTCTGTAGAGCCACCTGCCCCAGAGAAGATACAGCAGGGAGGAGCAGTGGGACAGATGGCAGGTTTCCCTAGCTGAGAAGGGATAGAATCCCAAGTGCCCACCCATGCAGGTTCTCTGTCCCCAGCACCTTTATCTCAGGACCTTCTTTGTCCTGGGTCTGGTGTCTCTTAGTTTGTCTGAGACAAAATCTCACTGAGTCTCTCTATGCAGTTCAGACTGGCTTTGAACTCACTTTGTAACCTAGGCTGGCCTCGAACTCGCAGCAGTCCTCCTGCCGTGGTGTTCTTAGTGCAGAGATTACAGATGTGCGCCACCACACCCGACTGAAGTTAGGTCTCTGTGCCTGACTGCTCCACCCGTCTCCGCTCAGGTTCTGAATCGGGATCAGGCTCTGGCCTCGATAACACTCAGACAATCTCATTTGCATAGCCTCTCCCCTCTTCAACACGGTCATTGGCGGAGGGGGAGGCGGGAGGCGGGGCCTGGGCAGCTGGGCTGCCTGTGGGATGGCTGTGGTGGGGCGGGTGCGGGGTGCCCGGGATGCCACCGCGGCCACCTTTCGGGTTCGGGTCCAGCTTAGGATAAGCGGGTACGGGGAGCTGGGCAGCCCGTAACGTGACGGGCGCAGCACGAGCGCCCAAAGCACCTGTCTGCCATGTCCAGAAAGAAGACCTTCAAGAGCAAGGCGGGCAGTGTGTCCGCTGCCTCCGCGCTGCCTTCAGCCAATGGGGCCCGGCCTGGGCGCCCCGGGACTGCGCGCCCCAGCCCCGAGGCACCGCCCAACGGGCCCCAGCAGCCCGGCCGGCTGTCCTTTGGCGGGGGTGGTGACTTCTACGACATCGCCTTCAAGGTGAGCCAGGCACTTTGCCCCTAGGCGTGTGCAGCAGGTGTTGATCTACCCGGGTCTGAGCCAAGAGGGGAGGGGGCCTGAGAAGGGGTGCAGGGCACCGCGAACCTGGCTGAGGACACCTGACAGCTGGCACAGCTGCAATGTACACTGGGCGCACACAGCTGTCAAGGCTACGCTTGGAGTACTCAACAGCTGGCTGGGCCTCCCTTCCTTCTTCCTCGGGGGAGAGCTGCCCAAGGGGTCCTGGGACATCAGCACCTGGTACGCGCGTCCCCCACCGACCATCACCCTTCACCTGGGCTCTGGTTTCATCATGTCCCATATGCTGCCTTCTCTCACACCCAGGGGATATGGGTCTCTTTTTCTGAGGCTGGGAAGAGGTTTGCCAGTTGGATGGGGAGATTGAGGCCTCCCCCAGATCAAGGCAGAAACTATGTGAATTTGGCTGTGGTAGGTAGGATCATCTTTAGATTTTAGAGGACTCAACATCAGGCTGGATGGGGGAGGGAGAGGGCTCCTCTGTCTGTTCTGTCCACAGACCTGGAACAGGTCCACCTCTGCTGAAGATCTGACCCTAGCCTGGGAAATTCCTCCTAAGGAAGCTACTGGGATTTGTACCTTTGGTGGGGGGAGGTGAAGAAACCCCTGGGAATGTAATCCCTGGAGGTCTCTTAGGAGGTCCCAGATTTCACTGCCTTCTGTTCACCAGATCCCAATTCCCTCCGAGATCAAAACTGACTCTCGGGGCCGGGGAGATAGCTCCGTAGCACAAGTGCCTGCCTGGCAAGTGCAAGGTCGTGAGTTTGAACCCAGGTCCCACAAACAAACAAACAAACAAACAAACAACTGACTCTCACTGGGAAGGGAGCAGCCCTCACTCCCACTGATTGAAAAGAGCCCTGATGGGAGGAAAGAAGGGACCAAGACCACCAGAGGTAGAACTGCTATCTCCCCAAGCCATCTGAACCTGCAAGTCTGCCCCTCATGTACAGCTCCTTTCTGGCTTGGACAATGCAGTGCAGATCAAAAGACCCCTCTAGGTGGGCTAGCATCCTCTTCCCTTTTCCCTGGCCTACTTCTGACTCTCCTGTCTACCCTAGGTCATGTTGGTGGGAGACTCAGGTGTCGGGAAAACCTGTTTGCTCGTGCGCTTCAAGGATGGTGCTTTCCTGGCAGGGACCTTCATCTCCACTGTGGGCATCGACTTCCGGGTGAGTTGAGCTCTGACCAGTTCCCCCCCTCATGAGGAGAGTAACAGTACTCCTAGTATCTTTGGGCAGCTGATCCTCCATCTTCCCTGTGGTAGCTCCAGTTCTCAGGAGGTAGAGCTCCTGGTGGAGTGGCTGCTTCCGAGGCATGGGACACCTAGCCACCAAGCTGACTCCCAACACCCAAGGGTTCTGAGATCTCCTAATATCTGAGGTGGTCGTTGCATCCACCTGAAGCAGAGACTTCTGTGCCAGAGGCTGGAATTATCCAGGGGCTGTACTCCCAGGGTACTGGCAGAGGAAACTCAAGGCCCATTTCACTCAAGCCAGTCACTGCCCTACTGCAGAGGTGGCCCAAGGCTGACAGCCAGGAACCTGCCCAGGTCCTACAAGCCAGGAGGCTGTGACACTGCAAGAAAGTGTTTCTAGGCTTTACTTGGAGGAGGGGTCCCTACCACTGGGTGCAGAGGTCCCCAGTGTTCCAAGCAGGGGTTCCTGAGGCTCTAGAATCAGAACCCCTACATCTGGCCATCAGTCTACATCCTGTGTACTGAGGTGCTGGTGTGTTCTTGGCAAATCCTAAATTTGCATTTTTCTCACCCTTTAATTAGACCCAGTTAGCAGGAGTCTGGGAAGGAGGCCCATTCTGGGGACAGTAAAGGAGGGCTTCCTACAATTTGGGGAGCTGTTCTCTACCCAGATTAAAATGAAGGTCAGAGGTGCCAAAACATGCTTGAAGACATGACCTGTGCCTGTCTAGGCTCCTCTTGTCTTTGGCCCTGGGGCAGGTGATGACGCCAAGTCAATGAATGTTTGTGCATCAATTCAGGGTGCCAGGGAAGACAAGGTATGCTCTTTAGCCTGGCAGATGGTTGAGTCTGGTTCCCTGGAGACCCAGAAGCACCTTTACGGCAGTAGCTTGGGAAGTGGTGGTTATTCCAGCTGCCTAGGGCTGCCATCCCGATCTGAAGGGAGGGGACTCTGGGCCTTGTGTCTAGTCCTGAACAGAGAGGGTCCATCTGGGGAGTATAGTCGCCACAAATACAGTACATATTATGTATCAGACACAGTTCTGGCCTCTGAGGTTTCAGCATTGGGCCAGACAGGTACAAGCCACTGCCCCCACCCCACCTCCCGGAGCCCACGTTCCAGTGGAAAATATCTTTAAAAGGTGTGTGTGGAGGTGTCTTTTAGGCAGGACAGTTCTCAGTGTACACAGCAGCTCATTAAACTAGGGGTGTAAGGGCTAGTGAGATAGCTAAGACTAAAAGCCTGCTTAGGCAAGCACAAGGACCAGGGTTCAATCCCCAACACTGCATGCCATTGCCAGCCTTACCCCCAGGTGCTGAGCCAGCCACTGAATCCAGGCATGGTGGCACACACCTGTAATCCCAGTGCTGAGGAGGCTGAAGGGATCACTGAGCCTGAGACCCTGTACCAAATAAATTTTAAAAATAAAAATAGGTACATATATGCCCATGCAGAAGCTAGGTAAAGGTGGCAGCCAGAGCAGAGGTAAAAGTCAAGGGGAATGGAGAATGGCATTTGGCTTGGGATGCAGTGAAGTAAGTGATGGTACGGGGCCTTTCAGGCCAGTGGCACTGAACACAGGAAGAAAAACTGGCCCAGAATGGGGGTAGTAGTATACGCCTGTGGTCCCAGCATTGAAAAAAAAAAAATCTTCAGGGATAATGTTATAGGCACTTACTGGAGTTGGTTCTGTTTCAGAACAAAGTTCTAGATGTGGATGGAATGAAGGTGAAGCTACAGGTAAGATGATTAGGGAAGCACAAGTTGGGGGTAAGAGATACCAGGGAAGGGCTGGACAGCATGACCATTGTCTATTGTCACAGATCTGGGATACGGCTGGACAGGAGCGGTTCCGCAGTGTCACCCATGCCTACTATCGGGATGCACATGGTGAGGCCAAGATGGGACCAGCTCCACTGGGACATTTTGATTTGAACAAGAGGGTGTGGGCCAGGAATCACTGGGTCCCAGGGGTGTGCTCACTGTATTCTACCCTCAGCACTGCTGCTCCTCTACGACGTTACCAACAAGTCCTCTTTTGACAACATCCAGGTCAGTGGTCTCTTTCCTAATGAGGCAATAGGCACAATGGCCTCAGGCTCCCCATGAGATCTGAGGATTCTGTTGACAGGAAGGGGACTGGTGGGCTACTCTGGGCTTGAAGTGGCCCTGGTTGAGCATGAATATGGGGCTGAGGGACATTCAGCTCCCTCTTGGATAAGGTGGGCACTGTTTCAGAAATTGGACATTCTGTCAGGTGTGACCTTCAGGGGGCCAAGATTCTGTGAGGGCGAAACATGCAGGGAGTACCAGCTTCCGCCTGGTCCTAGCTCTCCCCACACAGGCCTGGCTGACTGAGATCCAGGAATATGCCCAGGATGACGTGGTACTCATGCTGCTTGGGAACAAGGTGGGCAGGCCAGTCTACTCTCTCCATCCTGGTTCTGAAAAGCAAGGCAGGTGAGGGGGGGTGGGCAGGGCAAGCCATGGGACAACCATCACCAAAACCCTGTGCCTGGGGCAGGTGGACTCCACCCAGGATCGAGCTGTGAAAAGGGAGGATGGAGAGAAGCTGGCCAAGGTGAGTCATTACAGGGTGGTGGCAAGGATGGTGTTCCTGAGGTTGTGGAGCCTGGGCTGCCCCCACCATGCCACCACCCAGCTGGCAACAGCTGTTTGCAGGAGTACGGACTGCCCTACATGGAAACCAGTGCCAAGACAGGGGTCAATGTTGACTTGGCCTTCACTGCCATAGCAAAGTACGTTCACAGACTGAACAAAAATATCCCTAAGACCTAGGGTCTGAACCCTTCCTAGTGGCTCAGGATACCATCTTGTTTCATCAATACTCTTCCCATCCACAGGGAGCTGAAACAGCGTATCATGAAAGCACCCAATGAACCCCACTTCCGGCTGCACGACTATGTCAAACGGGAAGGTCGAGGGCCTTTCTGCTGTCAATCCTGAACAAGGGTGAATTTAACTTTACTCTGAAGAGAACGGACCCAGCCAGATAAAAGACTGGACAGACTCCACAGTCAGCACTTCCAGGGACTCCCAGGTCAAGCCTCACCCCTTCTCTGTCTAAAAAGTAATCTCAAATCTTCATTCCAAAAAAGCAAAGGTCCTTACAAGTGTACAGTTCATGCCATGGCACTCTGCTGCCCCCTCTTGGACACTCCTAAAGGACCAGGCCACTGGCTAACACGTGTATGCGCTTCTGTGTGCCCCAAAGACCAGTCCAAACTGGCCAGGGTACCTATGTGCCAAGCCTTGTTTAGGCCCAGCCATACTTCAGACCTGATGTTGCCAACTCTCTTCGTCTTGTGCTAATAGTGATTAAACCAGTCTTTTGATTGCAAATTGTTTGACTTTTATTTTTCTATAAGTGTTACTATGCAATCCAGGCTGGCCTCAAACTCATGACAATCCTCCTGCCTCTGCCTCCTAAATGCTGGAGTCACGGGCATGTACCATCACACCTAGCCTTGATTCCAAGTTTTCCATACTAGTGAATAAAGGTGTGCTTCCTGGAGTTTTTGTCTCATCTGTTGCAAGGAACTTTTAGACCAGATTCTAGAATTTAGGGGTCTTGGTGAGGCCGAAAGCTCACCAGTCTGAAAAGTTCCGTTATAACCAGTGCTGCATCAAAGCTCAATGCTCTTCACAGGCTGCTTTTGAGCCTTAGTGATTAGATCCCTGGGACAAAGGCATAATAAATCTTCCGGGGCCTTACAGAGGAAAACAGATAAGGCAGGCCCCAGGATAGTCAAGTCATAAGCAATAAATTTCATTTTAATGCCTATCTCCTTTCCATTTGCCTGGGAAATGAGCTTGTCCTCTATAGAATGCTAACAGGGTAAGAAAATAAAAACGCTAGAGTAAAAACTCACTACTTTTGCTTTATTACCAAAAGGCCCACCTTACCAGCCCCTCCTGCCCACTGGGCCTATGGATTTCGGTTGATTGAAGTTCACCATCTGTAGCCAGATCACCACGACCCTGAAAGCCAACCAGAGTTGGAAATGTAGATATCCGTTCCCTTCACTTTGACCCATTCCAAACCCTCCCGTCAAGGGTGCTCACTCAAGCCTCAGTCTCGAAATATAATCAGACTGCACACGCAGTTCTCATACGAGGTGTCAGAATTTAAAGCAATTCATCACAGGCTTGGAGCAGCTTCCGGGAAGTGAGGCTGGGCCCAGTCTTACCTGCTAGATGTTCAAGAAGATACATTTAAACGACAATGGCTAAGGTGGAGAGTGGCTGAGGCAGCATTCAGGGATACACCAGCTTGCGGGGTTCAGAAGATGCCTAAGTTCCCAATAACCGACCTGCTCTCCCCCCACGGTCTTACACCTACAAATCTGAAGAAGTACCCGAACCGCGTGCTCTACCCAAAAAAGGGGGTGTTCGGGCAAGTCTCGAGCTTTTATAGAAACTGCTTTACTTCTATGATTGGACAGATCTGACGGAAGTGCCGCCTTTCCTCACCACTGATACGCTCCGCTCTCTACTCAGAGGATACCGGGTACTACTCCTTTACGAGATCATTGAGCGCAACTCTCACTGACGGTGTACAGAGCCAATCAGACTACGATCTGCAATATAGAGTGATTCTCAAGCTTCCAACGCTCCCCGAAGTTCCCGGGTCCCCACGAATCGTAGTTCCTGAAGCGCCGCGCGTGAGGCAGCTGCCTAGGTCACTTGAGCCAGCTAACTACAAGTCCCGACGGGCTCAGCGTCTGAACGCTTCCTGCTCGCGCGTCTCCTCCCTTTCTCAGCCAGCAGCAGAAGGAGCACGATGAAGCCAGCGGGTGATGCTGCCGCTCCCGGGCAGCAGGCCGGTGAGTGTCCGCGCGGCGCTCGGGATCGGCAGCTCGGGCCTCTGTGCCGCGCGGAGAATGGGACCAGGCGCTTCCCGAGCCAGGCGTGGGGGTGTGGGATCGAGAAGGGGACCGGATCCCGACGTCTGTATTTCTCAGTTTGTCCGCCAGTCTCTCCTTTGCTTCATTCTCTTTCTTCCTGCTTTTATTAAGCGCCGCTTCGGTTCCAGACACTGTTCTAAGCACCAGGGAGACTATCGAGAACGCGAGTTCAGTCTTACGAGCTCGTCTAGTCCAGGGTCCTCCAAATCCGAGTTGACAATTTGGGCTGGATTGTTATTTGAAGCGAGGGGCTGTCCTGTGCGTTGTAGAATGTTAAGCATCCTCCCTGGTTTCTACTCACCGGAAGCCAGTAACCTCCCCCTCCCGTTGTGACAACAATGTCAGCAGACATTGCCCAATATCTCCCCACAGTCCCTGATCTAGAGAGAGAAGGAAGAGCGTGACGACAGAGACAAAATCATGAGGGGTTAAGATAGGTATTATGAAAGAAACAGCTTGCTGGAAAAGTGAGTACCGGGGGCCTCTGTCTTGGTGTAAGAGCCCTAGAGTTGGGCAAAGACCTGACAGAGAAGCAGCCAGTCCTGGGACATTGCCAGAAAAAATTCCAGGCTGGAGCCGGGGCAGAGGGATTGGTGCACTCCAACGAGTATTGGTGGAGAAGTGAGGTTGAGGACTGCGCAGTGTAGAGGCCAGGGATTGTACTGGGCTTCAGATGGGCTGTGGAGGACTTGATACACAGGAGATGGATCAGTTTGGAGCCTTCTGGCTATATGTAGCGGATGGGTGTGGGACTTCAACACTAGAGGCTGTCCCAGGCAGGTCAAGGTAGTCAGCTGAGGCTGGGATCCAGGGCTCTGGAGTTCCACCCTACTTTGCTATCTCATTTATTCAGGAGCTCCATCTGAATTGGATATGGTGGCACATGGCTCTAGTCCTAGCACCCAGGAGGCTGAGGCAGGCGGGTTACCTTGAGTTTGAGGACCCTCTGGGTTACATTAATGAGTTCAAGGCCAGCCTGCACTGGTTATAGATAACAAGACTGTCTCAAAAAAGCAAACAAACCAAAATACCCACCTAAAACACAAAATACTTAAAAAGAGCTCCATCAGCCTATCCTGACTGCTCCCTTGTCTCACCCACTACATCTCTATGTACACATAGGCCTTCTCTCGTCTGGGCTGCTAACCACTGACTTTCAAAGAGCCTATAGTTCTTTCTTATTCTTTCTCTGGGCCTGTCCCTTCCTAGACCTCTTTCCTGTGTGACAAGCATAGCCTATCTGTTTACCTCTGGGCACTTACAGTTCTCTGTGGCATCTCACTGAAGTCACTGCAGGGACCTAGAACTTCATTCTGAAGGGAAGCAGGGCTGTGTGCAGCCTGGCTCAGGTGACAGGCCAGGAAGGTGTGGCCTGGAGTGACAATCCAACATGAAAGTTTCCTTGAAGTTACTCCCTGTGGCTTCATGAAATGAAAAGGTCAGGGTCTAAAGTACCCATGGAAAAGTACTTCTGACAGATGGAATGGAGATTAATGGGGAGCCCCTCTTTGTCTCCTCCCTTGGCTCTCAGCTCCTCCAGGATGAACTCACATTTAGCTTACCACATCTTCAATTTCTAGCACCAAGTGTTGTAAACTTTGGTCTGCAATTGGACAAAGATATGCCAGGTGTAAGAAATGAGAAGGTGCAGCTAATGTGGGCTGGACATACAGGCAGCCCCAACTGTATGATTCAGCCACTTCCTGCCTTGGTTTGACAAAGGGTTGGCTCAAGGGCACAGTGGGCAGGGCTCCTAGGTTTGGCTGGTAGTGGTGAAGAAACCAGAAAGAATAGAATTTGAGTCAGCTTTGATGTAACTTACTGTTATCAAGGTTCAGGGGCCAGCCTCTTAGCTTCTCTTAGCCACCGCTTTGAGCTTGTTTGTTGGTTTGTTTGTTTTTGAGACAGGTCTATAATTCAGGCTGGCCATGTACTCACTGTATAGCCCATAGTAGCTTGGGACTGGTGGCAATCTTCCTGCTTTATTCTCCAGAATGCTGGGGTTACAGGTATGGATCACTATGCCCACTTCCACTTTGAGCTTTTAGTAACAAGCTGCTGTTAGAAAAACCATCACTATGATATGTCACCTCTCACAGCTCCTTCCAGATTTGTGTCCATCTCTACTTTGTTTTATGGTAGAGAGAAATCCAGGAAAGTTGAGGCCAAGCAATTCAACCAGCCACACATCCGTTTAAGCGGAAAAGGTGAGGTTTGAATCCATGTCTGTCCAAGTCTAGGAACTGTAGCCTTAACCACTCTGTCACGCTGTGTCTATGACAGACACTTCACGGGGTCTATAATGGTGTGTGTGTAAATTGCAAGCATGTGCCTAGAACTGGTGGTTGCTCTGAATCACGGTCCTCACAACTGGTCTTACTAGTAGGTGAGCACCTTGTATTTTACCAGTTCTCTGGAGGACTCATTCAGAAAAAAACCCTTGGAGAAGGACCCACCAAGCCTTTATCCCTTGACAAATGCTTCCTGTATCCCCAGAATGTCAGTCCCCGAGCAGAGAAATGTGGCTGTTCCCTGGAGGAATGTGCCACCAGGTAGGGGTAGATGAAGAACAGCCACTGGGGGCTGCTGTTGATGTGGGGGCTGGTGCTAGGAAGCCCCAGCTAGGATGAGACTGCAGTCTGGAAGCTGGGGAGTGGGAACAAGCCAGTCCTAGGAGAGAGTGCCAAAGTGGAGGGGGCAGCCTTGTAAAGCCCTGGACTGAGAGTTAAGGGACTCTGAGTGTCAGAAAGAAGTGATAGTACATAATGGGGGTGGGAGAGCATGGGGCCCTGTGCATACCCCAAACTGCTCCATGACATTCCCAGCTTATTTTGGGGTAGCAAGAAGAAAAATTGAAGCCATGCAGGAAGCAATGAAAAAGCTGCCTAAGTGGTCCTAAAAGAATAGGCTGGGTTTGGACTGGGCTGGGTATTTGATTCTCAGGTGGAAGTCCAGAATCTGTTCCCAAGAATTTGAGACTGCCTTGATTTATCTGAGATAACCAGGAACATGCTTCCTAGTTCTTCCCCCTCTAGTTGGGTACTGGAACAGGAAGACAAGTGCCATCTTCTCCCATGCCTCAGAATTTGCTGTCTGCCCACTTTAGACCTGGCTAGTCTTTGCTCCGGGAAGCCTTCTTGACTTCCTTCAGACTAGGTCTGGTCACTGCAGTATAGATAATATGATATTTGGAAAAGGAAGGACAGGGACAAGAGGCCAACGTCAAGGGAAGTGAAACGCATTGCTGCTGGGCAGTGGGGTTGAGTGGGAGAGACTCCTTCCCTCCAGTAGGGGGAGCTATGGATTCTGGAGAGTCTTAGCCTAGGCAGGCAGGCAAGGTATGAAGTGCAAGCAGGAAGCCTAGCCAGGTCTTGTGGTGCTCAACTGTAATCCCAGTATTTGGGAGACCTGAGGCAGGAGGATCACCATGAAGTGGATGCCACCCTGGGCTACATAGTGAGTTCAAGGACAGCCTAAGTCACATAGTGAAACCCTGTTTGTTTTGTTCAAAACAAAACAAGCAGAAACCTGGGGTGGGGGGGCAAGTTAGGAGCTTATCTAGTACAGGCTGTGGGTGTAGAAAGCAGGGGCAAGTTGAGGAAAGAGCAGTGGCTGGGTGAGGGTGCTGGCAGTGGTCAAGGCTGACCAGTCCTCTACCCACGATCTGCTGAGCTTCTAAGGGGGACTTTAGGACCAAGGGAAGCAGAGGCCAGGGATACTCCAGACCACCACCACCCTTCTGTGTTGCACTTCCTGGCGGGTATGGAAAAGATGTGCTAAGAGAGGGCGGGGGAGACAGCTCAGCGGCATAAGCAC
>PVKN010013858.1:0-19616 GCA_004027915.1 Capromys pilorides | reverse complement strand
TGTTATGGTTTATGTCTAGTTGTCCCCCCAAAGCCTCGTGCAATCATGGGGCGGGGACTACTAGAATTTGAGACATGAGCAATGATCCACTAGGATTATGTGTTACAATTGGTTCCTCCCTGGAGCATGACCTGGACTTGCCTAGGATATGATTGGCTCCTCCCTAGAGAGGAATCAGGGGCCCATCCTGGGGTATGATTGGTTCCACCCTAGGGCACAATAGGCCCACGTCAGAGTGACTGAGCACAATGAGACTTTTTAAAGAGCTGTCGCTCTCTGCTCCAGTGAGTTGAGTTGGTTGTTCTGCCACCATGAACTGGATGCCCTCTGCTGTGTTCCACTCAGCCTTGAACCGGCCGAATATGGACTGAAACCTCCAGCAACTGTGAGCTAAATAAATCTTTCCTTCCTTCATTTTGAGTGTCGGGTATTTGTCAGAGCAACGAGTAAAAGTAACTAAGACAGGAGCCTTTAAGGGAAAGAGCCTGAATGTAACCAAAGGAATGTCAGGTTGCGGGTTGAGTTGTCTTGGATAACTTTGGCAGGGCCCTGGAAGTTGAGGTCTTCTTCAAAGTACAATCTTCAGTTACAATTTCCTTGATTTCTGTCTTCCTAGCTCTCATTTCTTCTCTGTTATTCATCACTCTTCAAGATTTTGATCTCTTATACTTGAGGGATTTGAGAGGCTCTCATGTTCCGCCCTCTTGTGGCTACTGAAGAGTGGGCGGGGGGCTCATCCTGCCCAGCCAGATGCCACATGTCTCATCCTGACCTATCTAAAGGAGACGTAAGCATAGCAGGTGTTGTTGTGTGTAAAGCTATCACTTTTTGATAGTCTAAAAGGGAGCACAGGGCATGTGAGACATGATCCCACTACAGCAACGGATCATGCAACATATATGGGTTCCACTGGACAGCATCTTATAGCCAGAGAAATTAGCACTTTTCGTTAGCAGCTAGTTCCAGAGATCCAGTACATCAACCAGTTGGTCAGGCTTATGGAAGCATCTCACATTGAGCTGATCTATGAACACAGCTCTTGTAATGCAAAAGACGCATTTGCAGAGCTTGAATGTACACACGTGTTGTTGTGTTTCCTTGTGCTGCTGCTACAATATCCAGGGTCATTCAGTTTGCAGAGCTGCTTTTCTCCTCATTGCCCTCGTCTGTGTTCTTCCCGGCATGTTCCTACCTCAGCCCCAGCCCCCTGCAGGTTCAGTTTTGGTGAACTTGCCCATTGTCCAAGGTCAGCCTCCCACATTCCCACCCTCACCCCTTTTTTGCTTTTGGCAGAAGATGTCCACTAGAGGGCGCACGGGCTCCTCCCTGAGAGCATCCCACCCTGGTCATCTCTGAGACAAAAGCATCTGCTGTCTCAGACCAATCCAGTCCTAAAAGTAACAGTGTCTTCATTACTTTTCTCATTGTGGAGACAAAATACACAAAGTTAAAGGTTTGGAAAGGTTTATTTGGCTTCCAGTTTGCAGAGGTTGCAGCCCATCATTGGCTGGCTCCAAGGCAGGTGACATGGCAGAGGGACAACTGTTCAAGGCTGCAGAGGACAACAAAAGCAAGTGAGGACAAGACTCTCTCTGTCCCTCGTGTTGCATGCAAGCTACCCGCCCTGGGGTATGTGTAGCACTCACATCACGAATCCTAGCCAGAACTATGCTAAAGTGATCAGTTGGGTAATCCGAGCCCTGTGCATTCTAAACTCAGCCATCTCTGAAGAAGCCCCATGACTGCATGAGGCTTTAGGGTACACACAAGCATAATAGACAGCTTCTGATACCCCAAGCGGAAGCCTCTGGGACAGGTGCTCATGGATCCAAGGGGTGCACAGCAACATGGAGTGTGGCCCCAGAAAAAGTGCCAGTGTTAATATCACTGGGGAGGAGAAGTTGGGCTACATTCCCAGGGCCCATGTCCCCCTGCCTCCATTGGAAAAGGGCCTTGGGCCTGTGTCTCTAAATGCTGACACTTAGGATCTACATACATGTGTCTTGGTAGGGTTGGACCTTCTAGAGTTGGGTCTTGCTGGGCCCCTCAAATAGTGACCTCTCCTGGAAGAAGCAGATGGGATGTGACAGCCATTATGGCTCAGATGTCCATCAAGGCCCAAGGGAGAAGCTCGTCTAAGGGCTTCACTGTTGCCCGGTACTGGATCAGGAGGTTGGGAGTGTGCGGTCATGCCCCCCTACCCCTTTCAGAGGACCTTCTACTGGTTGTCTGGAGGAAACTGTGTTTCCTCACTGTCCTTGTGTGTCACAGAGGTGGGCAGGGGCTTCCTGTAGAATCAGATAATGGAGGACTCCTGGCGAACTGTGGCAGGTGGAAAGGCAGAGCTGTCGCTGTTTCTGGAGTTGGGAGTGGCTAGTTTGTGGGAAGCTGCAAAGATCATAGTTGTCTAAGTGCTACAGGCTGAGATTGTTGCAGGCAGCTAAATTAGATACAAATATTATAGGCAGTCAGACGGGGCCAGGCCCTCAAGGAGACAGCAGGGAAGATGACACGTTGCAACTGTGAGAGAGACGGATGCTCCTGCTGTGGGCCAGACCTAAAGACCGAAGATGGAGCAAATGCTGACCTCCCTAAAGATTAGCATCTGGGATTGATCATGACCTTGAGGAAGCCAGGAAGAGTCACTAATTCAGCTGCTACTGGCTGGCCACTGGATAAACTTCTGTTCTATATTTGTGCCCGTTTGCTATGTGACTCACTTCCACACTTTGTTCTGGATTTAATCAATTTTTTTTGGCAATAGTGCTTGTAATCTCATTGGTTGAGATTACATAGTTTTGTCCCACCTCATGCTCACCCAAGCAAGTTCCCATATTCTCCACCTTAGACCATCCTTACCGAATGCTTTTATTCTATATAAGCCTCTGGAAGAGACAGCTTCCTGGGGAAAACCCGCTTGGGTCCCCCATCTGTCCCTCTCAGACAGAAGCTTGCTTTCTCCCAATAAATACCCTGCTCTTAACCTCTGTTTGTTCCTAAATAAAATTCATCCACTGGTTTTAGAGAACACAAACTCATCCCATGTACCATTCAGGTTGGGAGTTTCATTTCCCTACATCTAGACCATGGGCCAGAGTGGTTCCGTCAATCCAGCCAGTCCCCGCACACCGCCGAGGACTTCTCACCACCGCGCTTGCCTGGTTCTGTTCCTCAGTTCCGTTCCTGAGCTCCCATCCATAGCCTCGCTTCACGCCTGGGGCCCCTGGGCTGGTGTCAGCACTTTGCTTCCGTAACACTGAGCAGCTGCAACTGGCTACCCCTCCTGATGTTCACCAGGTCTTCACAGTGCCTTTCAGCAGAGCCCTGTCCCCAGCAGGTGAGTGGTTGGCTGGATATGGGATAGTAGCTGTTTTGTGGGGACCTTCATTTAAATAGGAAACATGAGGGTGCTCCTGCAATTTTCTGGGTCCAGCCTTATGAATTTGGAACCACCCTCTTGAGGTCACTGTTAGTGTCAGTCAGACCAACTTAGATAAAAACTTCAGTTTCTGTACCTGGTGCACAGTTGGGACTGGGGCGGCGCTGTCAGCTTGTCCTGAGAATCCTCTGCCTATGCACTTCCTGTGTTGGCCAGAATGCTTCAAGCTCCCTGGGTGTTAGGCTACAGCTACTCTTGATCCCATCAACTCTTCAGGCCCTACCATCTCTGAAGACTCCATTCCAATCCCATTCACTACCCACAGTGGTCTCAGAGCTGACTGCCCCACCCCAGAACATCAACCAAGTCATTTTCTGTGTTTAATCCTGAAGCCTGCCTGGGCTGCCCAAGAACTTCCAGGGCCCTGAAGTATGTGTGAGTGTATGTGTGTGTGTCGTAGACCTTGACCACACATTCAGTCTATGAGTGAGAAAACTCCAAAGTTTTTCAATTGTTATTTATTTAAGAGTTCAAGGAGGAGGACTTACAGTCATAATAAATGAACTTATAATACTTATAAGTGTAGAGGACCAAAGGATAATTCTCCCTGAAAGGGGAGCAGTTGTCTTTATTTTGGCTCAGCCTGAGCCTATCTCCATGTACTGATGTGTACAGATCTGGCTAGGACTTTTTCGTTTTTATAAATTTTATTTTTTGCAAACTTTCTGTGACTTTCTATGACCTTTTGATTTTGTGCTGGGACAAATACCTGACACTCAAAATGAAGGAAGGAAAAGTTTATTTATCTCATAGTTACTGGAAGTTTTAGTCCATACTCAGCTGGCTCCAAGGCAGAGTGGCACATGGCAGAGGGCAATCTTTCATGATGGCAGCAAAGAGCAAGGCAGAAGGGAGGAGTAGCAGCAGCTCAAGCAGCTAACTTCTCTTCCTTCCTTACATTGAAATGAAAATTACATGCCCCAGGGGAGGTGCAGCACCTATTCGCACAATAATCAATCACAAACTTCAGAAGCCACCCAAGACTGCATGAGGCTTGGGGGTGCGAGGGATACCTAGACACAAACCATAGCATTCTGTTCCTGGAGCCCCAAAGACTCATGCACATTTTAGTCCATCTCTAACAGTTGTCAAAGTCCCAATAGTTTCAGCATTGCTGAAAAGTCCAATTCTTAAGTTTCCTTAAAGATCAAAAACAAACTTTGCTATGAGCGTATGTACAAAAGAAAAGTTAAATACTTTCGACATTCAGTGGCACATGATAAACATTACCATTCCAAAATGGTAATGCTGTGGTAATATAACACACAACAGGGAATACAAAGCATTGGGACCAAAATAAGTACAAAATCCAGCAGGGCAAACTTTAAAGTCCTGTAATTCCATGTGGAACAACTGAAGCAATCTGTGGCAAATTGTGAGCTCCATGTGGTTCCATCCCTATGACACTCTTGGTGGTAGCTCTCATGACTTCTCTCATAGGTTGGCTTTGCTCCCTCCTTGAAGTTTCCCTTAGATGATCCATGTTCCTGGCTTTCCCAAACTTCTGGCATTTCCACTGAATAGGCTCCTCACTCACAGCTGTACATATTGCCCTCTCAGGGGCACACTGCCTGACCTGCCAGGCCTTCTTCTGAAATCTAAGTGGAAGTCTTAACCTCAGAACTCCTGCATTCTCCAAGCACCTAAAACCAGTGCCACGAGCATGATGCCAAGATCTGCTGCCAGCTGGAGCAGTAATCAGGCTTCTTTTTCTCTTGGTTGTAGGGGTTGACTGTGTGGATTGCTGAGCACTCTGACCCTGATTCCAAGGGGTGTGTACTCTTTAATAACACTGCTTGGCAAAATCCAGGAAGAGCTGTATTCAGCAATGGCTCTGAACAGGAGATGCAGTAGTGGCAGTGTGCAGAAGTATTTGCCAAAATGTCCTGGGAGCGTCCATT
Source organism: Capromys pilorides (assembly GCA_004027915.1). Taxonomy (NCBI): domain Eukaryota; kingdom Metazoa; phylum Chordata; class Mammalia; order Rodentia; family Capromyidae; genus Capromys; species Capromys pilorides. Next base: position 14,276 of record PVKN010013858.1, on the reverse strand, counting down.
GGCAGGTGGCTGGTTGGTGTCACGTATCTTCTCCACAATGCTTTCTTCTCCCTTGAGTCATCCCATAAAGGTGAGTCCATAGGTGGTACAAAGGATCAGTAACTTTTGCTTCCTATTCCATTATATGACCAGTGTGTGGAGGAACACGTTGATTGTGTGTGCAAGTCCACCAGGACCATGCAACAGTTCTGACAGGATCCTGGTCCCAAGCATAGATGGGACGGAAGCCATGGCAAAGGAGAAGCAACTTCTGTGCATAGAAATCCCTGTGACAGATGGAATTCATCAGTGGCTCATTTGATGATGTAAAAACAGGATACATATTAAAGTGACTTATGAAGAGTCATGGTTAGGGTCTCCCTTGAAAAATGAAGAGTTGGATGAGGTCTTTAGTAGGGTTGCTTATATGTTTCTTATGTTAGTTATTCCTGCCTGTTTAGTAAAGCCCTATAGTTCCTCTCTTGGAGACTTCAAGAAATGGTCCACCACAAGCTTCTGGCCCTTTGAGAATATCAACAACTCCTACATGGTCCTGCCGTATTGAGTTCCTCCTTAGATCAGTCAGGGAGAGAATTTTGTGATTCTATACACTCAGAGGCTGCATCCATATTCAGCGGGAAGCATTTCTGGAAAACTGAGACCACTGACCTTCAACAACCATGATGAATTATGAGGGTCATGACCTTCAGAGATAAGTTTAGAGAGGAGGTTGAGGGAGGAGGGAAGAGAAACACAGGAAGCTGAGGAATAAGAACTAAGAAACAAGACAGAGCATGGGTGACCTTGTCAAAGTATTGGAACCCAAAGAGATAAATAAAGATCATGCTGTTAGGCTGGGAAGATAGCTGAGCAGCCTAAGTGCTTGGCTGGCAAGCTCAAGGACCCAGGTTCAATCCCCAGTACTACATACTGTGCCAACCCTAGGCAAGATGGTACATGCCTGTAATCCCAGCACTGGGCAGATTGAGACAAGAGAATCACTATGAGTCTAAATTGGGTAGTGAGACCCTGTATCAAGTTAAAAAAAAATTAGAACACAAAGAGATAAAGATCACATTGTTTCCCAAGACCCCCAGGCAGGTGCATGCAGCTTCATATACCTCTTAGAGCAGCCACTGCCCTCATGGGTTTAGGGCGTCACTCCCTCCAAAACCTTGCATATCCCAAAACTCCCACTCCTGACTAATGACCCAATTGGGCCATTACTTCTGTCAGTCCTTGTTATGGTTTATATCCAGATGTCCACGGAAGAGCTTAATGCCTTTATAGGCAGGGCTTTTCAAGACAACTGGATTATGGGGTTCATGGTTGATTGCTATGGGTTAGGTGGGATCTGGTTGGAGGAGCAGGTCAATGAGGCTGTGGCTTGGCAAGGCTTACCTTCCTGCCTGGCCCCTCTCTTGGTCTGTCTTTGTGACATGTCTGCCATTCTATGAGCATCTCCGCCATGCCTCTCCTCTGTGCTGTCCTGCTTTGGAGCCAGGCAATGTGGGCTGGAACATAACTCAACACAGACCTATCCTCCTGTTCGATGTGGGTGTGGGTTATTTTGTTTCTGTGACAAGGAAGGCGCCAAGAGGAATCCTAACTGTGGACCTCCCCATAATCCCAGGATTTAAGACCCAGTGCCTGCCCCTGTTAAATTCTTCTCACTCTGAGCTATTCTCATGGACCTGCTCCCACCACGAGAAGTGTACTGTTGCTTCTAAAATATCTTACTTGAGCTACTTGTTTTGACTGTAGCTCTCAGTTCTTTGTTCAGTAGGTCAAGGGCCTAGCGACAACTCTCACAAGGTCCTCTGTCTAGTAACCCATTTGTGCACATTGGGGAGGGGAGGATTGTCATTTCTGTTCATTTTTGGTGCCAGGCAGATTTGCATGGAGCAGCAAAGGCACATGCTTCTTGTTAAGTCATCCTGAGGGAATGGAGATGACTCTACTCAGTCAACATAACTTTAACACTCGGTGGGGTTCTACCTAAAGGATTTCTCAAAGAGGAAATGAAATTCCTGATCTATAGAAGGGAAATGATAGCGAAAGAAATCTTCAGAGAGATGTACCCCAGTATCTGCAAACGGCGCTCTTCCTGTTTCTCAAATATACGTGTGCTTTTGCCTTGTGCCCAATTGCGAAGCATCCACTCAAGGAGCTTTTTGCCACCTCCCTGCATCCTAGGGAGGCTCAAGGTGTCCACCAAGTACAAGATTCTGTCAAATTTGAGTCAGGTCTCTCAGGCATCTGGTCTACCCACCCTACCCCACCCCACCCTCAAGTCAACAGGAGAGTCACCAGGAGAGCTGTGTGCAGATCAGGAACAGTTCTCAAATGCTCTTCTTTGGTCCAAGGGGAGTCTTCTCTTCACCTTTGGGAGACAAAGCAGTATGAAAGGGATTCACTGGGTCAGAATGTCCACTGAAGTTCATGGAGGAGATAAAAAGAGACATAGAAGTGACGGAAACGAACCAGTTACAAGCTATGGCTAGGGGTACAGCTCAGTGTAGATGCCTTCTTCCATACCCACACCAGTGGTTCAGCCCAGCCATATATATGAATCTATGTCTTCATGAATTACTAACAGATAGAAGCTACCTAACCCTGAGAACATTCCTCCTTAGGAGCCCTACGTAGGGCTTTCTGCAACTGAAAGAGTATCACCTTAGCATTTCACAAAAGCCCAGCTTGGCTAGGAGCAATCACAAAAGCAAGGGGCAGGTGCTGCTGCAGGAGCTTAGGGGACGATTGGGATCTGCTGTCTGTGGACATAGGCTCAGAATTCATTTTCCCCAGAAAAATCAGAGACCCACTACCGTACCCATTGAGAGCACGGGGCGGGTGCTCCAAGGTCCTTACCTGAGTCTGTGAAGTCCTAACTGCAGTCCCACTGAGGCCAGTGGCAGAGATATGGATGAGGCAGGTATAGGATCAGCTCTGGTTTGGGTGATGTTAGGGATAACGAGCTCTGGGATGCAGCGCAGGTGCCTATCTTGATTAGCCAAGCACATGGTGGGGCCAGACTAGAATGTGAGTGGGGGAGGGGCTGAGGTTTATCCCTGGATGGAAATACAGGTTTAGAGGGGAACCTGCAGCAGGGTCCAGGGTACCAGGGTTGAAGTGAATAAAATCCTATCTGATGCCATTACAGGAAAGGAGGAGTTCATAGAATCCTTTAGAGCCACCTTGGGGACTTTTTTGGGGTAAAACTCCAGCTTCACCTGTACGTTCACTGAGCACTGCTCTGAGGCATTCCATGGTTTCGACACCACAGAGCGTTGACCACAAGCCTCTGCAGACACAAGCAGTCCCCCTCCCTCCTATGCATGGCCTCAGAGTGCTCCAGGCGAGGCAGACGTCATGGCCTCACGATAGGGGTGACACTGAGTGACTTGGATCTGAGAGGGACTGAGTGGCCTTTACTGTGTAGGCAGCCAGGGCCAGACAGGCCTAGCAGCTGCTCCTCCAGGGAGCCTTGGCACTTCTGTTGGCACTCGCTGGCCCTGGGTTCCACACACTCTGGCTACTGTGTCATCCTTTGCAACACTGGATAAAGTATGACGCTGTCCTTCCGCAGCTCGAGCCTGGCCCAGTCTGGTGGGCGCTGACTGTTTCCACCACAGGGGGGTTGTGCCCTGAGTCTCAGGTTCACGCATTAGTGCTACAGAGCCCGCACCTTCCTCCACAGGGTCGGAGCGCTGCTTGTGATGAAGGATGCGGACCACTGCTGTGCAGGTGACAGGAAGAAGACTGCTCTGGGAAGTCCCCAAAGTCCCTGCACAGACATCTCCCCACCACTGCTGGTCCCTCTCCTCTCAGCCGACTTGAACCTTTCAGAATCCTTCAGAACAAGGCAGTGCCATGTCTCACAGACAGATGTGTGAGAATCTGAGGGCTCACAGGGTGTGAGGCTACCCGTGCCGCCTCGAGGAGAAGCGCAGGCTGTGTCCACCCTGTGGACAAAGCCGCAGGGTTAGCAAGGTCAGGCCCCCAATACCTAGCTTGGTCACCACTGCCCCAGTGTTTGCCTGGCTCAGGGCTGGGCGTTGGTGCAGAAGTGACACATGGAGAGAACAGATAAAGGCCAGGGATGTGCTGTATCCTCGGGTCACAGCACCCCAAAGTGCGACAGCTCTGCCCGGATGATGACAGGAGGTATAAACTCATCACCCAGAAACCAATGAGTACTGGAGTCACAAGGGCAGAAGCTAGCTTGTGCTCTCTGTCCTACTCCTTCTCCCACTCCAGAGGGTCGATGGGGCCCATGGGTGTCTTCTCTGGTGCACACGTGGCTGGTTTGAAGTCCAGAAGAACTGACTTGTGGAAAGGATCGGAACAAGAGATCGGAGCTGTCTTTGTTATTTTTCTCACCGCTGAAACAAAATACCCACTAGTCAAAGGTAACGGAGGAAAGGTTTGTTTTGGCTCACAGTCTGTAGAGGTTCCATCCACAGTTGGCTGGCTCCAAGGCAGGGTGGCCCGGCAGAGGCACTGCCTAGGAGAAGCAGCCCATGGCAGTGCAGGGCGGACAGAAAAGATCAAAGCAGCAAGCAGCAGCCCTCTTTCTGTCTCTTATATCCCACCCTGGCTACCCGCCTAGAGGGTAGCCCTCACAACCAGGGTGGGGCACCTTTCACCCTAGCATCGCACCATTATTTCCAGCATCACATGGCCTAGATCCTGCCACCCCCAAAAAGCTCTATCTATGACCACATGAAGCTCTGGGGGACATCTAGGCACAAATCTTGACAGCATGGCAAGCCTGTTGGACAATTGAGCATGAAAATCACAGAGACTGCAGATCAGCCCTGGAGGCTGCAGGCAGAGTGGCTTGGAGGCACTGCCTGGGGCAGCCAAGGTCTTTGTTTTACCTTGAATGATCCTTGAACTTTTCTGTCCGCTGATCGACAGCAGGAGCCTGGCCACAACCACTGCCCACGAGCACTGGCCTCCACACCATCTGTAGTGGTTGATACATTGTGCCAACTTGGTTCCCTGCTGGAACCAGGGACAGAGGATCCACCCTAGGACACAATGGACCCGCCCCAGAGTGACTCAGCACAAAGAGACCATACAAAGGGGCTAAGAAGGGGGCCAACTTCCACTTCCTCAGGGGAGCTTCAGTCTTCGCATTCGGCTCAGACTTCACTGCCTGGCTTGCAGCGCAGACTCCTCACCCTCTGGCCAGATCCTTCAGCTTCCATTGCAGACTCTTCAGCATCATTGCAGACTCTTCAGTCTTCCATCACAGACCCATTGCCTGACAAATAGAGACTTGCACGGGGCACTGCAGTGAGCTTCAGACCTTGGGCCTGAATCCTTCAGTCTGGGTGTGCAGACGCCTTCTGCACGCTTCCTCATCTGACTCTGCGGCTGACTGCTGTAAGCCAATCTTGTAATCCTTATATATTGTAGATCTTGTGATAATATCTGCTCCTTATATTATATCTGTCCCTCTAAGTAAAACCCTAACTAATACACCATCTCATAACAGTGACAAGCGGAGCCACGAGGCAAGCTCCTTCAGAGCTCAAAGAGGGGACGGGGCACAGCTAGGGGTGCACCCGCTCACGGCTGCCCAGGCGAGGGTCCTGCCCCCACAAGCTGAGCACCTGTAGCAGTCAAGGTGTGTCCACATCCCGCCCCCGGGCAGAAAATGGCCAAAGGGCTTGGAGACTGGAAGAGGGCCCCAGGTAGGCTCTGCTTCGCCCCGCACTCTACGCTAGCATTCAGGGGCGCCCACAGCAGAAGATGACCCCTCTAAGCCTTGGCCTCAGCCTGCAGATCCGAGGCTGCACTGTGCCACTAGTGCTTGAGTTCGCAGCCCCGTCGCAGGAATAGCTGGTGGGGCACTGAGCGGAGAGCAGGGGAAGCGGGAGAAGGTCTCCCCTGGGGCTTGGATCTGGGCATCTGGCCGCAGGCTCAAGATGCCCGCTGCTTCCCATGTTGTGGGCTGAGACTAGGGCAGGATGGCTCTGTAGCTTTCTGCTGCACTTCTTCCTTTGTGCCAGCAGGGGGAGATGTTGCACTCCAAATAATTCACCTGTCAAGATACCAACAACAGATCTCAGGAGCTGTTCTTATCCGAGAAATTCACATTTTTGTTCTGTTATTACAACTTTGACTCTATTCTATGCCAAAAGAATGCTGATTTTATGATTCTATGGAAGCATTTTTCTCCTTCTTGATTGTCTCTGTAAGAAACACTGGGGTCTAATAAAATATCCCCCTCCCAATTTTTAATTGATCCTCAAACTTTTAGGGAAAAAGGAGCAGTGGCCATTTTTGTTTTTCGAAAGAGGGAAAGCATGAAAAAGCTCTACTGTTCTTTACTCCATGGGAGCTGTGGTCTTAAAATTTATTATCCAAACCAATGTACTTTGGAGAATGAAAAAGTACAGTATCCATGTGAGTAGCTCAGGAAAAGTAGAATATAGGGACTGGGGAGACAGCTCAGCAGCATAGCGCCTGCCTGGCAGGTCCAAGGTCCTGAGTTCTATCCCCAATACTGCAAAAAAGGAAAAAGTACATGGTATTATACTGTTGGATAATACCCTAGAGTCTAACTAGGATAGGATAGAGTCTAGGATAATGCCCTAGAGTCTAACTGCTTATTTACTTTTTAATTATTTTTTAATGTATATGATACAGGGTCTCACTATACAGCTTTGACTCTTAGTGATTCTCCTGTTTTCAGCCTCCCCAGTGCTGGCATTACAGGCGTGTGCCTCCAGGCCTGGTCTTGGTATGTGGTAGCAGGGATCGAACCTGGGTCCTTGCACTTGCTTAAGTAGGCACTTAGATTGCCAAGCTATCTCCACGGCCCTAGAGTCTAACTTCCTATAGAAGTGCCTGGTATCTCATGAACACCTGTTAGACTGCCAAATCGGCCAGCATACATTTGAGGTTCTCTTTCTCTGTTCCTCTACAGAGACTTCTTAGGAATTTTATTGTCAGAGGGCTTGCTCAGTTAGTGCCGGGTACTTAGCTTCATCTTTTGAGCCACCAGGAGAAAGGACCCCTGTGGTCACTTTTGTCTGAGGCACCAAACTATGAAGGCAAAGACTTGAACTCAAAGTGCTTTCTTGGGGCCGGGTGTGGTGGCACATGCCTGTAATCCCAGCACTTGGGAGGCTGAGGCAGTACATGGTATTATACTGTTGGATAATACACTAGAGTCTAACTAGGATAGGATAGAGTCTAGGATAATGCGCTAGAGTCTAACTGCTTATTTATTTACTAATTATTTTTTCATGTATATGGTACGGGGTCTCACTATGCAGCTTGGAATCTTAGTGATTCTCCTGAATTCTCGCTGTGAGTTCAAGACCAGCCTGGGCTACAAAAGTGAGCTCAAGGCCAGCCTGAACAGCATAGCGAGACCCTGTCTCAAAAAGACAAAAAAAAAAAAAGTGCTTTCTTGGAAGGCAAGGACTCAGGTCTCCACTTGAGCTGTGTCCTGCCAGGTGAATACCTCCTTACTAGCACGACTCTGCACAAGTCACTGTCTTCCCCAGAGGTGCTGGTTTACAAGTAATGGAGCTTCAGAGTGACTCTCCTCTGTTCTAGTTCAGTTAAGCCCCAGTCCTGGCCCAGGTCTAATTCCCAGACAGAATATTCAAGAATTATGTTTCTTATATTCGCTGTTTTTCTTTCCTTTTTTTTTTTTTTTTTGTAGGATCGGAGTTCAAACTCACGACCGTGCACTTGCCAGGCAGGCACTTGTGCCATGGAGCTATCTCCCCGGTCCCATTTTTCTTTCCTGAACCAATGCTTTTTCATGTCTTACACCTTTATACACAGCTACATCTAGAAGTTCTTCTTCCTTTCCAACCTTTTTTTTTGTTTTCTTGTTTTATTTCTATTCATTATTATTATTTTTTTGTATTTTAGGGAAAGGTCTACAGGGTGTTCAGGGTCTCACTACTAGATCAGACTTGTAGTGATCCGCCTGTTTACAGCTTCCCAAGAGCTGGGATTACAGGCGCGCGCCACCATGCCCAGTCTCAATTGCCATCTCAACTCGCCCCAAGGGCAGGGCCTGCATGGCAGGCCTGGGGATTGAACCCTGGCCCCTGTGCCTGCTTGCAGGTGCTTTAATCTGCTGAGCTATTTGACCAGTCCTTGGTCTTTTTATTTTTGATATAGGGTCTCGATACACAATTCAGACTTGTAGTGATTCTCCTATCTCAGCCTCCCCAGTTCTGGGATTACAGGCGTGCATCACCAAGTCCAGTTGGCAGTTGTTTGCCCCTGGGGTGCTGAGGCCAGGATGGCATGTGGTACCAAGAATAGAACTTGGGACCTTACACTTGCCAAGCAGGCGCTTATGCCACTGAGCTATCTTCCCAGCATTTTTTTGTCTTTTTTTGGATACAGGGTCTCACTGTACAGTTCAGGCTGGCCTTGAGCTCACTTTGTAGCCCAGGTTGGTCTCAAACTTGCAATGATCCTTCTGCCTCAGCCTCTTGAGTTCTGGGATTGCAAGTGTGCACCACCATGCCTGGCTCCAACTCTTTCTGTATGATAAGATTTCATTCATTCTTCAAGCCTCAGCTTGAGCATCATGTGCTATTTATGTGAAGGCTTTTCAGGTTCTCCTCACCTTTGCTGTGCTGCCTCAGGTTTTAGAACCAATCAGGATTTGTTCTTCTAATTTAATTTTCAAGGATGATAGTGGTTTAAACAAGGTAGTCCGGGGGGTTGGGGAGATAGCTCCATGGTACAAGTGCCTGCCTGGCAAGTGCAGAACTCTGAGTTTGAACTCTGGTCCTGAAAAATAAAAATAAAAGCAACAACAAACACACAAGATAGTCTTTATCTTTCCTATGGAAGTCAGAAGGTCACTAATCCACATCTGGATGATAGCTTTGTGTTATGAGGGATTTAGGCTCTTCAGAGTGTGATTTCCTTTTCAGAGTTATCACTTAGTTTAAGACAGCTACTGGAAGGACCTATGAGATAGCTCAGTGGTCTCAATGCCTGCCTGGCAAGCACAAGGACCCCGGCTCAATTCCCAGTACTTCATGCTTTGCCAGCCCTGGAACTCTGGGCATGCTGTGCTGGCCACCAAAACACTGTAGTGGCACATACCTATAATCCCAGCAACGGGGAGGCTGTGACAGGAGGATCAATATGAGTCTGAGCTGCATCTAAGCTGCATAGTGACACTCTGTATTAAATAAAAGATTAAAAAAGAAAGACAGCTACTGGGGCTACACTGTGTGTCCTTGTGACAGCTGAAGAATAAATAGGAGGAAGACAAAAGGAGTTGTTCTAGATAATTCTGCATATTTGGTAGAATCCACTGATAAAACCTTCTGTATCTGGAGTGTTCTTCAATCACACTTATAAATATGATAGCTGAATGCTTTCTGCTTTAGAAGCACTTTATTTCCAAGAACTTACAGCCAGGATTTCCAAAGGACTCCATGGTTGTTTGCTTTGACCTGTTTGGAGGGTTGGTCTCTTTATGCCCATTGCATTGGTCTTTATGTTTCCTGTGTGTAATCAGGTTTGGGGACAGCAGATGTGCAGAATAAGCACATTTTTAAATATGTATTTGGGACAGGGTCTCAGTACACAGCTTGGACTCGTAGTGATCCTCCTGTTTTCAGCCTACCCAGAACTGGGATTACAGGTGCGCACCACCACGCCTGGTCTCTGTGGCCAGCTCAGCACACCTGGGGGGTGGGGCCCGGAGCAGCGTGTGGTACTGGGGATAGAACCCTGGCTCCTGCACTTGCCTAAGCAAGCACTTAGTCTGCTGAGCTGTCTCACCAGCCTAAAACAAGCACATCTTAAGGAAACCAGGGATCAAGAAAAACTGTGTAATTGCACACTAATAGAAAAAAGAAAGGAACTAGTTTCTTAAATCAGTTTAGTTGCTATTTATGACAAGAGTTCAGATATCATAGATTTCACTCCAGTATTTTTCTTTTTAAAACATTTTTTTAAAAAATGTATTTCTTTGATGCAGGGTCTTACTATCCAGCTATGCAGCTTGGACTCGTAGTGATCCTCCTTTCTGAGTCTCCCTAGCACTGTGATTATAGGCGTGCACCACTACGCCCAAAGGATGCGGTACCAGGGATCAAACTCATTTTATGCGTTTTTGAATGCAATTTTCTTTTAAACTTAGATGGAGGAGGTGTGTCAAACTATTGCACTCTTACATTTTTTTTTCTTTAATTTGTTTTTAATATTATGGCTGGCTCAGCCTGCCTTGGGGGTGGGGCTGGTGTAGCATGTGGTGCCAGGGATCAAATCACTGTCCCCGCCGTTGCCTGAGCTTTCCTAAGCAGGTGCTTTAGACCATTGAGCCATCTCTCCGGCCCATGCACGCCTTAAATTTGTAATTCACTGAAATGTTACAGGTCTTGGTTGCCTTTACCTTTGCTTCTCTCTGTAGAAATTGTTATCTTTACACTTTAAACTGAAATTCCCTTTAATGTTAGAGCAATAGTCAAAACAAGATAACCTTTGGTCATCGTGGGATTTTGATTTGGGCTTTCCTCTGTTACTGTGAGGTCAAATTCATCCTTGTATACCCCTCAGTGTCAAACACAGCAGCAGCTCCTGGGCTTAGGAATAGTAGAATTGCAAACTTTGACAGATACTAATGGACCTCGAATCATGAACCTCCGCAGATTCGGACAAATTGCATATGTAGTTTGCATGTTTGCTGGACACTTTCGCAGTTGGGGTGCTGTTCATCTACTGTGCAGTGGATGTTTTTAAGAGCTGTCTGTTGTGTATTTGTGTCAAAAGCATGTAGGACGCACTTTGCCCAGCTTACAAGTGAATCTGACTCATAATGTTCTCTTGGAACAGAACTCCTCTGTAAGTCAGGGACTTACTGTATTCACTAAGTAACAGAAACACGTTAACACATTATTATTATTATTATTATTGTTGTTGTTGTTATTATTTGGTCTCTTTGAGACAGGATCTCGCTATGCAGTTCAGGCTGGCTAACACATTGCCTTTATCTAAGAATATGGCAATTTGCAAACATGGAAATGCTCGTTTCTATTTTAGTTGGAAAGCTAGTGGCTTCATCTGCCTCTTGTCTGCCTCGGGCCTGCAGCCCCTTAGAGACCAAACACCATGCCTTCAATTAAGTTGTGGAGTTCTGATGGAGAGATATTTGAAGTCAATGTTGAAATTGCCAAACAGTCCGTGACAATCAAGACCATGTTGGAAGAGTTGGGAATGGATGATGAAGGAGTTCCTCTATCCAGTTCCTCTACCAAATGTTAGTGCAGCAATTATCTATTTTAGTTGGAAATTCAGTGAGCACGGAGATGGTCGAGGGAATGCACACTGGTGTTAAATAGCTGTGCTGGCGCAGCCTCCTTGCCTACCGCCCACAGTGTATAAAGGATCCTGCTGTGTTTATGACTTGCACAAGTTTTCTAGAGACAGTGCTCTAGGTGATCCCATAACATGACACAGCAACTCGAAGAGGTCCCTTGGCCTCAGTCTGCACAAGTGCAGGACCCACTGCGAGCCAGGAGGACCACCCAGAATAAGGACACAATACCAATGAGGAGAGGCCTAAGCACCATGGCCATGTTTCACTCTGGGGAGTCGGGAGGCGAACTTCTGAAGAGCTATTAAAATAGGACAGCGATCAGCCTAAGGTGTGAGGAAGGGTTTTGAGGCACGGGGCCTCCCCTCCTTGTTTCAAATGCTTCAGAAGTTATTTTTTAAGTTTTCCATTTCCCTCTTCTCAAGCGCAGAAGGGAATTTCTACCTCTATTACCTCAAACAAGGCACTGAAGTACTGATGGGCTGATTGTGAAGACATATTATTCCCCAGATGGTTATGGGAACCTGGGGAGGCCTCTGACCTGACCTATCACCTCTCAAGGAGCTAAGAGAGCTCCCAGGGGCCTCCACCATTCCCTCCCAGGAGGCACTGGGCCATGGACATGGACAGTCAAAAGGCTATGTGAGCTCCAGGGAAAATACTGGTGCCACCATTGCTTCAGAGAGAGAGAAGTCTGTCTAGTTCTTGAGTCCTACAATGGATGCAAAGGAAGGGGTCCCCTCTAAAGGACCCCAGAGGACAGTTTTCTTTTTCCATAGGACCCAGGACACTTTATGGGAAATACCCTACAGATGCCAGCTTGCTAGTAGGCTATGTAACATGCATACAGAATGAGGATCTAGGGCTGGCGAGATAGCTCAGTGGTCTAAAGTGCCTGCTTAGGCAACCACAGGGACTGCGGTTCGATTCCTGGTACCACATGCTGCACCAGCCCCACCCCCAGGGCAGACTGAACCGGCCATAACATAAATAAATAAGTAAATGAATGAATGAATGATGATGGAAGGAGAGCAAAGAAAAAAGATTCCCTTGGTTCCAGAAAATCTCCTGAAAAAGAAGAAGGCTTATGAAGCCCTCAAAGCCATCCAGGCAACGCAAGCCCTTTTGGCAAAGAAAGAGAGGAAGGTAGAAGAGGTCAGATTTAAGCGACTGGAATCTTTCCTTCATGATTCCTGGTGACAGCGGCGTGATGGGGTGCATGTGAAATGGCTAGAAGTGAAACCTCGCTCTTTGAAAGCACCTGATGAGCGTTCCTTGGCCTTTGCTGTCCGCCTCCAAAGTATCAACAGGGTGAGTTCACTAGTACAGAAGATCATAGCGAGACTTTGCCTCACAGAGTTGTTCAGTGGTGTCTGTTAAAGTCACCCCCCCAAACTCTCAAAATGTTGTGGAGAGTGGAGCCTTGTGTGACCTGGGGATTTCCAAATCTGAAGTCTGTCCGGGAACTCATTTTGAAATGTGGACAGGGCAAGGTCAAGAATAAGATCTTCCCACTGATGGACAACACTGTGATCTAGAAGCAAGGGCCAGTTTGGTGTCATTTGCCTGGAAGACCTCATTCATGAAATCGCCTTCCCAGGGGCGCACTTGGAGGAGATTGCCTGCTTCTTGTGCCCTTTCCACTGGTCTGTGGCCCGGCACGCTACCAAAAACAGAGTGGGCTTCCTCAAGGAGATGGGCTCCCTGGCTACTGGGACGAGTGCATCAACCAGCTCATCTGCCAGTTGAACTAGTTCCAGAGACTGCAAGCACAGGGGAATCAGCGTGGCAGGCACCTCTCAGCACCGCCCAGTTTCAAGGAAGAGTTCCATTGTTTCCCATCGCTTCGTGGCTGAAGTCAACACTTGCTGTGGAGGAAGAGGTCCCCTTTTGTTGCATCTTCTGTCCTGGGACTCACTGTTGGTGAATGAGTAACTTAAGGAGGGTATGAGGCTCCCTGTCCGAATGACTTGGAGCAGTGGACCCAGCCCAGAGGCGGACTTGAGTCTGGAGGAGCCCCAGGGCTTTCTTTGGAAAAGACTGAAGTAACAATTACAGCTGCCTCTGTCAGGAGTCCAGGTTCCAGCTTTCAGTGGTACAGCTTTGTGAGGTCTCAGACTTGCCTGGCTCAGCTGGCTTTTGTGTCTTGGCTTCTTTTCTTTACCTCAAAATGTGGGAAGGGAGCCAGGCATAGTGGCACACGCCTATAATCCGACACTGGGGAGAGTGAGGCAGGAAGATCACTGAGGTTGGGGCCACCTGGGCCACAAGATGAGTTCAAAGCCTGCCTGGACTGCATAGTGCAACCTTGTTTCAAAAAGACATAAATAAAATAAGAATCTGGGAAAGGAAGAAATTTCCTCAAAATAAGAATAAATAAATAAATAAATAACATTAACATGAGTGGTTCCTTAAAAAAAAAGGAAAGAAAGAAAGAAAAGGAGAATGACAGTCTAAATTATCAATTATGCACTTTTTTTTGGCTGGTGTAGCCCACCCTGAGATAGAGGCTGGCTTGGCATGTGGTGCCAGCGATCGAACTGTGGTACCCTGCACCTGCCGAAGCTTGCCTAAGCAGGTGCTTTAGACTGCTGAGCTATCTCGCTGGTCCCTATGTACATCTATTTTTAAAAACAAACATTAAGGAAGATTGTTGGTCCTGTCTGTCTACTGGGGATATGCATCTGTCCTACCTTTTCAATAACACACATACACACACACACACACACACACTGGGAGATCACCTCAACCTCCTCTTTATAATCCTCAGGCTAAGAAATCCTCAGAGACTTCACTAGAAGCTAAGGATTTATTATTTACAAAACACTCAGGTAGGTTTAAAAATGAGACCCCAAGCTGGGTGTGGTGGCACAGGCCTGTAATCCCAGAACTTGGGAGGCTGAGGCAGGAGGATCGGTGAAAGTGTGAGACCAGCCTGGGCTACAAAGTGAGCTCAAGGCCAGCCTGAACT
>PVKN010013857.1:0-19602 GCA_004027915.1 Capromys pilorides | reverse complement strand
CTCTCAAGAAGCACTAGGTGATTATACATACATTCGTTTATTAATATCAGATCCTTGCAATTGGCTCTATCTCAAAGTAAGAACTCTTAGCTTGTTTGTATTGTTTTCTCTTCTTTCTTCCTTCCTTCCTTTCTTTCTTTTTTCTTTCTTTCTTTCTTTCTTTCTTTCTTTCTTTCTTTCTTTCTTCATTCTTTCTTTTTTTTTTCTTTCTTTCTCTTTTATATTTAGTGCAAGGTCTACAGGATCTCACTACACAGATTGGACTCACAGCAATAGTCTTGTTTTCATCCTCTCAAGCACTGGGATTACGGGCATCCACCATCACTCCCACACTCAGTCGCTATCTCAGTGTGCTGTGGGGGTGGGACCAGCACCTCATGAAGATCAAACCCTGGTCCCTGCATCAGCCTAAGCAGGCTCTTTAGTCTGCTATGCTATCTGGCAGGCATCTTTGTTTGAATTGTTTTAATGGAAGAACACAGCCCTGATGGACCAAGTGAAAGACCTGTATGTCTCACAGTTGCAGATGTTGGAAGTCCACTATTACGGTGCTGGCAAAGTAAATTTAACACTGAGTTCTCTGCTCTGGACTTGTAGATGGTGGCTGTAATGTTGAATACTCAGGACTTCTCCAGAAAAAGAAGAGAAGTTAGTTCTTGGAAGAAAAAGTAGGATTGTTGGCCAGTAAGAATACTAAATGGACATGTAAGACAGGATTCCCAACCATGTTTTGACCATTCCTTTCCTTTTCCTTAATACTGTGTTGTGGCCTCGGTCAGTATCTAGGTTACTATCGAATTGTGACAAATGTTTTCTTTTTCTTTTCTTTTAGTTGCTACAGCAATGTGTGGTCTACAATTTATTTTATTTATCTATCTATCTTCCATTTGTGTATTTGGTACAGGATCTTACGATGCAGATCGGAATCCTGATGATTTTCCTATTTTCAGCCTCCCCAGTACTGGGATTATAGGCAGGTGACACCACACCCAGGCTCTGTTGCCTGTTCACTGAGTCCTGGGGACAGGGCCAGTAAGTTATGTGGGACCAGGGATCGAACTCTGATCCCTGCACTTGCCAAAGCAGGCACTTAATCTGCTGAGCTATCTCACAAGCCCTTGTGGTCTACAATTGAAAACAATTCAATGTGATATGCTTCCATAAAGCACAAGGATATGAACAAGGAAGGCATTGATTGATTGATTGATTGATTGATTGATTGTATTTTAGTACAGGGCCTACTGAGTCTCACCGTGTAGATCGGATTTGTAGGGATTCCCCTGTTTTCACCTCCAAAGTGTTGGGATTACAGGCGTGCTACCATGCCCAGCCTCAGTTGCCATCTCAGCATGCCCCAAAGGCGGGGCCTTCATGGCATGCTGAGGATCGACCACTGTGCTCTGCCTAAGCAGGTGCTTTAGTCTGCAGAGCTAACAGGCCAGCCCTTGGACAAGGCTTTTAAATTTGGAAGGTCTTCGATGTATAAATTTCTTATAAATAAAGATGTTTGGACCAAACCCAGCAGAATGGCATCTGTAGGTTCATATATTTGGCTTTATGTAAGGAAGCAGTGCGTGCAATTAACAAGAAAACTGATTTTTTCCCATTGTCAAGTCTCATGTTTCCACCTAGAAAACCCTAGGATAAAGTGACATTTTCATTTTTATTTACATATAAAATAGTTACTAAGAAATAGAAATGCGTATGCCAGAGTCTCACATAGCCGAGAGACTTGAAGAAACTTGATTTCCACCATCAAGTTCTTCCTCTCAGCATGATTCTTACAATGATGCATTTGTGATACTTCTACAAGTGTGCTGTGTGCTTCCTGGGGCAGTAACAGTTTCTACAAAAGTAATTCTTGCCAAACAAAGCATTTCAAGAGAGAAAATTAAGTAATGTTATGAGAAGAAAATGGTTAGTAGGCGAGGGTTGTTGTAGGCCTGCCACATAATTTTTAACATAATATTATCGCAAACACTGAGGTCTCCAGTTGTACCTTAATCTAGGTGAGATTGTAGTGGCTTTGAGATGCTTCAGGGATTCATCTTTTGATTCTACAGCTAATTTCCTGGGCAAACTTTGTGACACTCCAAAACCCAAAGACGTGTTTCTTGGGTGTATGGGCTTGTGTTCAAGGGCTTGCATTGGCCTTAGGGTAGCACTGTGTTCAGGAGTTTTAGCTCTCAAGTGATCTAGATGTGAAGCCTGAGTCTAGAGCCGCTACAGCAAAGGGTAATTTCCGTCAGTGCTGGGAAATCTGAGAGCACTCCCAGTACCCATAACCCCATGGTGCAAACTTCCAGGTACTCTCTGGATGGTAGCCACTTCACTTGCCCAAGAGATCTTGCTATCTGAAACTTACGCAGAGTAATTATTGCTGCCTGGCATTGGGCTAATCGAGTGAGGAGGCAGAGGAATGAAATGTTTTACTTTTTCTTTCCTCTCATCTTT
Organism: Capromys pilorides; assembly: GCA_004027915.1. Taxonomy (NCBI): domain Eukaryota; kingdom Metazoa; phylum Chordata; class Mammalia; order Rodentia; family Capromyidae; genus Capromys; species Capromys pilorides. The sequence goes on along the minus strand of PVKN010013857.1, from coordinate 17,148 downwards.
GTATGTCTCATGAAGCTGTGAGGTAGAAAGAAGGTCTTCACTGTGTCTCCGCTATCTCAGGAAAACACCTTGCTAAGTGCCTTTTTTTTTCTTTTTTTTTTTTTTTTTTCGGGTGAGAAGGATCACAGGCATAGTGGTAGGTTTTGAAGCAAAGCATCAGGGCCATTATGTCAGTTATGGATAATGGAAAATTTGGGTGAGGAGGACTTTGCCTGAGAAGACAGAAGCTGCCCCTTCACACGGAGGAGGGCTAACTTAAGACCATGGCTCTAGTTTCTTCTTGTTTGGTTGCGTTAACTCCTAGGAAATGCTCAGATTGGCTTCTGGACTGCTTGAGAGTAGCATGTGCCCTTTTTTTCTAAAAAAAAAAAAAATGTGCAAAACCTACTGGAGATAAACAATGAGAGACTGTGCCAAGTAAGAGATCCGGATTAGGAACCCAAGCTCGGAAGTCTTGGGTTTACAAAAAAACAAAGGAAAGAAAAAGAAAAAAAAACTCTTCCTGACCTGATGGGATTCGGATTTCAGGGAGAGTTGTCATGGTTTTCCAGAGAGATCCAGTATAAAATCCTCTACATGGCCAATTTTGTTTTTCAGGCTTAGTCTTGAGCAAAGAACAATTGGTATGGCCAGTTTATTAAGCAACAAAACTGAAGAGCCCTAGGAAGCCTACAGAATGATCTCTCGCTGAAGGAATACAAATCTGACTTTAATTAACTCAGAAGGCTTTATTGTCAATCTTTGTTCAGCCCAAAGCTCGGTGGCTTTTTTTTTTTTTTCTTGTGATTTTCTGCAGTGCAAAATTGGCCCAAATGAAACCCTTTCCTTGGGAGTATAATTATGTCTTGCAAACAGTTTTCGAAAGCCAATGGGTCCAAATATTCCAGTTGTCTTTGCACAGTTCATATAGCATAAAATCACATTTCTTTATGCCACAGCCACTTCCTCAGTTATTTTTAAATCCTGTTTTCCCTGCTCTACCCACCTCCATAATCGCTGTCACGTATTTCCAAAATAATCTACCCGAAGAAATGTTTTCGTTGTTTGATTCACCCGCATAAGTTGTAACAACTACTGTGGCAGATCCTAAGTATGGAAGAAGAAATGCTTCGTTGCATTTGATTTGCCTTTTCATTTTCATTAAGCTTTCCTAAATTCTTTTTAGTAGTTGGTCTTATTGCACAGTTTATATACTGTGCTTCTATAGAAAAAAAGCAATTTCTAAAATGATGCAATTCATTTCTTTTGTGTCATTGAACAACTTAGCATTTGTATAAGTTAAAATTGCAAATAGCAAGAAGGGGTTTCAGGTTTTCACATTTTGAAAATGGTAATTCTTTTGTCATATAATGAATTTCTTGCAACATATATAAAGAAGGGCACAAGGAAATGTAGCCACACACCCTAGGGATAAACAGAGGCATACTGACGCCAGGAGAAAGTTTATATTGGAGACTTAACCTGACCAAAGCTAAGTGTGTGATATTGAACAAATATTTCTGCTTTCTGAAAGTTTTCCCTTTTTAAGTTGAAGTAATAGTACCTATATTGATGGTATCACAGGCTTGTTGAATAAACTTTATAACTGCTGCAGCTACCTTGTCTTAAACATTGCTATTGTCAAGGACTATTCTCTATGCATTATGGGTAACCTTATAAATCTTTTTGTACAGATGAAGTAATTGCGGTCCAAGAACAGAAAGTAAAATTAGAAGGCCCAATATTTCATGGAAGAGCCAGATTCTAATTTAGGACTGTCACTGAATTTGTCAGAAATTTTAGACAGTATTATGAACTTACAATCAGAGTTATTCATTGGCCATATTTTACCTCAAAACTTCAATACCTAGTTCTCCTCTGTTGCCACACATACAAAAGCGCGCACACACACACACACACACACACACACACACATCGTTACTGATTTTTTTTTTTTTTTTTTTTTTTTTTGAGCTGGGGATTGAACTCAGGCCCTTGCGCTTGCCAGGCAAGCACTTATTCTATTGAGCTACCTCCCCAGCCCCCTTTACTGCTTTAAAAAGAAAAACATTGGCTTTAGTATATGTCTACGTGGAGCAAGGTGATTAAGAAAGCCATCTTCTGGCAACTTACCATGTTTTTGACATTACAAATTTTAAAACTAACGGGAAATCAATTCCACTCTTCAGTTTCTCTCTCTTTCCCTAGGATCAAGTCCTGGCTGGCTACCAGATTTCTGAATGATGATGTTCTCATTCCAAGTGGGTGGATCTTGTGCACAGGAGGGTCAGAAGGGTTTGCATTACAGTGGTGGTATGAAAGCAACTACATAGTCTGTGTTTTGCATAAACTTTTGCTCATCATGAGACAAACTCTGAGGTTCTGATAGAATATCTTCCTCTGCCTTCTGCTGGGCTGAGTTGTACTTTGCTGCTGGGACATTTCCAGGTGGACACACCCGTCCTGGTGTGACCACTGAGGACTCATGCAGATTCTCATTGCTTGAGAAATGCACTAAGTGAATCAAAATAAGGGTTTTTTTGTTGGTTTGTTTTTGTGTATATGTGGGGCTAGAGCGCAAATCTAGATCTCTGCTCTCGGACAACAAGCCCTGTGCCACAGCTTAGCCTGATGATTTCTTATCAGGGGTGAACTTTTTCTCACTGCTGACATTTGGCAACGAATGGTGGGTGATTCTCTGGGTGTCCGCCACTGCGGATGGTACTTCTGAACACTGCAGGGCACAGGAAAACACACCACAGCTAAGTGTCAGCTAGCCAAAATATCCATAGTGACCCTGGTGAGAAAAATTAACCCAGCACACCTGTAACATGGTTTTTAAAAGTCACTGCTTGCAGAAAGGAGTGCTACATTATAGTGAGTCCCTGGACAAACAGCTCCATCAGTGGTCCCTGGAACTGCAAGTGACATCCACAGTGTGTTTCCATTCCCTAATGAGTCAAAGTGATTCTGTGAAAAGATAAGGAAGTAGTATGACTTGGCCAATGATATAGCCAAACAAGCCTTTGTATAAGCCAGGGCTGACTAAATGGATAAAATCACTATGAAAAACTGTCTGATAGTATGTAATAAAGCTGATTCTATGACCTAGTCATTCCCCTCCCAAATCTATTACCATCAGAAACAAAGACATAGGTTCGTCAGTGATTCATAGAAACACTCTTTGAAGCTGTCAAAGGTTGGCAACAGCTCAAACACTCTTCAGTTGCACAATGGGGGAACAAGTTGTGCTCCAACAACACAACTACACCTGGCCAGACAATACAAAAAGCATACAAGTCTGCCTAATATCCTGGATACAGCTCAACAAAACAGTGTTGAGTACAAAAGGCAAATAGTAAAAATGCATATTGGGGTTCTATTCATCTAAAGTACGAAACTGAAAAGGACTCACCAATTCTATTAGAAGTCAGAGAGTAGAGAACTTTTTGTTGGGCAGAAATAATTGGGGGAAGCATGGGAAGATGCTTGGGACATGGGGCTTTTTCTCTTTCCTGCTGTGGATGCTGGTTACACAGGTGTATCCATTTTGAAAACTCATAGCACTCTACAGTTGGTGTTGTGGAATGTAGTATGGGGTACTTAGATTAATTCTTTCCCATGAATTTCAATGCAGGTTAGTCAATTGAAGCTTAAAGGATTCAACATTTAGCATGGAAGAAAGCAGAGTAGGAGCAGAAACCTGCAGGCCTGGCTGACCAAAGCAAGGTGTGGAGGTAGGTGGGTGAAAGAGGTTTATTTTTTGTTTTGTTTTGTTTTGTTTTGTTTTGAGAATGGCACCTGAGCAAAAGAATATTCACAGAGGAGGCACAAAAACAGCACTTCAGAAAAATATAGGTTGTTGCAGATTAGAAAGGTCCAAGAACAGCCTGAGTATGATGGGTTGTGAGGAGGACTCAGGCATGGCATGGCTTCCTAACAATGAAGTATCAAAAGTGTGTTTTGAAATACTGTATCAACTGTGCTTGGCAGCATTTTTAATTTTATCTTCTCTTATCTGGCTTTATTCTTATTCTCTCCATCTCTCTGTCTCTATCTCTGTCTCTGGTCCCTCCCTCCTCCCCTCTTCCTTCCTCTCTCTCTCTCTCCCATCCATTCCTCTCTCTCCCTCCTTTCTTCTTTCCCTCCCTCCTTCTCTCACTTCCTCCCTCCTTCTCTCATCCCTCCCTCTCTCCCTCCCTCCCTCTTTCTCTTCAGTTTCAATTTATTTTCTTTTTTGTCACTCTCTCAGAGACGAATAGGCACTGAGTGTGTGGCAACTGCCTGAATGGCTGGCTTCCTGACATGGAGAAATGCCTTTGCTTCAATTTTCTTATCCAAAAAGGAGGATTCGTGCAACATTACCAATGGTAAAACTCTCCGTGTGTGACATTATTCTACTTGTTAAGTTCTTCTACTACGACCAACTCTAGAAAACTGATTTAAAGTGAAATCATGGAATCGCAAGTAAAAGTTTCCAAATTTCCCCCTTTATAACTCTCCACTGGAAACTTCTTTTCTTTCAGTTCTTTATGCCCACCCCCCTCATGGATCCCTAGCTTTGTGGGAGTTCGTCAACCATGGGCCGCTCTCTTGAGGGGCAGCTTGCCTGGAAATTGAGAGGGCACACAGTCCACACTCTGTAGCATCAGTGTTAGTCCTGGCGCTGGGCAGAGTTTGTCATGTTAACTCTACAGAAAGGCCCCGCTGTTGCAGGCCAGTGTAGGCAAATAACATAGTTTAAATGTTGTGCAGCATATGGAAATTTCTATTACTGCAAACATTTGGCTTGGTTCGGTGCCTGTTCAACATATTGCACATTTCTAATTTAAGTGCCCTTTAAATGGAGGAGTACAGTTGTGATTCATGTCCCCGGATCCCTGTGGGTAGAGGCTCAAGGTTGGTGTACTCGACATTTTTACACAGCCACGTGCATGGATTTCCATCGCAAAACTCCATTTCAGATGCAAAATCCAGAGATAGCCTGCGGAAATAGCCTGCAACGCAGCTACACATTTAGTATATAGCATTTATCAAACCCTGGTTCTTCCACAACCAAGAGGGAGGTAGAGCTGTAGCTAAGAGCTCTGTCTCCTCTGCCAGTTTTCATTTCCTAAATTTATGAGACTAATCTTCTAGTGGAAAGAACTGGACACAGGCCATTTCTGCTACTTTTCCATCAATAGCTTTATGTAAAAGAGAACCTACTCATAGTTTCAAAATTGTTATTTTAATCTGTTTTTAAAGGTAGTCATTGTATTCATTTTTCCAGTTAAAAAGGCAATATCTAGAAAAATAAAAACTAAAGAAGTATAATTCAAAGTATAAAATATTTCTTTTAAGATGACAGACACAGGAGAAAGGTCTTATACTGTTTTGGCTATTTTGGAGACATGGTGGAAATCTTCCATCATAAACATGGCTCAAACTTACTACATGGATTTGATCACTATCAACTTTTTGTATGATTTTATTCAACCTTTTCCATTATCACTGTTTAATTTGGTAGAATAATAATGTTGGGACATCTCTTGACTACATATTTCAATTACAGCATAAAACCTAAAAAGATTTGAGCTGGTACTGCACCTTATAAATAGGAGATAATATCAACTTACAGTAGAAATTGGCTTTAAATGCTAAAAGGAAAATAAGTGTAAAAATACTCAGAATAATAAAATAATTCAGTGTTATAATCATCCATCAGTCAAACATATGGTGTGTAACAGTAGTCAAAGATTAATGAATGAGCAAAATTAAAATACCGAATTATTAATAAGATCCTTTGACATAAATATTTGCAGTTTCTGAATGATTCCTCATCAGACTATAACAAGATGTAAATTAGTTTTCATGCCAAGTAAATTTTTTTTCCATTGGTTTTACTTTTTCATTGTTACTACATAGTAGCTTAACAGTATGATCTTGGCATTAAAATAAGGCACAGCAACAGAACAAACAGATTAGAAATTCCATACACATCTACCAGCAGTTGATTTTTAGAAAACATCAAGAAGATGTGAAGAGTATCAATGAGTAAAGAACAATCTCTTCCATAAATAGTGCAGGAGAAAACTAGATCCCCACATGCAAAGGAATGAAATTAGACTTCTACAGCTCACCCAAAATTAACTCAACAGAGCTTATTTACTTGATGGTAAGACCTAAATGAAATGAAATCATTAGGCAAGAATAGGAAACAGAAGATATTGACTGGAGAAAATGTTTTTTTTCTGGATTTGCACCCGAAAGTACCGGCAATGAAAACAAAAGTCAACAAATGGCAACAGATCAACCTAAGGAACTTTTACTTTGAGTAAGGGAAGCAACCAAGAGGCTAAGACTCAATGTGAAAATGGGAGACATTATTTGCAAACTCCTTTGGATAACTTCTGAACCTTGAGAACTGTCAATGACGGTAGCTGTTGAGTCTGCCTTTGCTACTCTATTAGTGAAAAACTGACCATTCCTTGAGAAACTCCACATCTTTATCAGGTTATTTGTCTTTCTTCACAGGCAAAATTCTACTCAGGACTCAGATTTGAACAACTGAAAAAAGCAAACACACTAATCTGACTGGCTATTTGTATAGCAAAACACAACAGTATTCAAAGTATACCTTCCTACTAATTGGATAAATAACTTATTCTCACCAGAGCCCTTATTCAAAACCAAAGGAACTGCTGATGGTATAGAATCAACCACTTGGTTGGTAAATGGCGTCAGTGGTGGTATAGAGCCATGGAAATAGTGCTTAGTGTCAAACAGTAGCAGTGAAAATGTATCTGCTGCCGTGGCAACAAGCAGGCTTAAGGCTTGGAAAATTCCATCTCGGCATAAGGGTAACACGGCTTGCTTCTTCCATGATCCACTCATGCAAAAAGAACATACTTGTCTTCTTTGACAGCAGGTGAGTCTAGCTAAGGGAAGAAATGGGCACAGATTATTAAAGGAATGTGCTAATACAGTTTGAAAGAGAGTACAGTCTCTCTCTCTCTCTCTCTCTCTCTCTCTCTCTCTCTCTCTCTTTTTGTCTATCTGTCTGTCTCTCTCTTTGATGTGATCCTGGGGGTTGAACATGGAAACTTGCTCATTCCAGGAAAGTGCTGTTCTTTTGGATTGCATCTTTAGTGCTTTATAATTATTTTCATTTGATTGTTTTAAGACAATGCCCTGCTACTTCGCCCAGGCTGCCTTTAAACTTAACTTGCAAAGTTGCATGTTGGATGCCCTGGTTTTCTTCAAGGATCCCAGCTGGCCTACTTCTTTTCTTCTCCTCTTCAGTCTCTTCCAATTCTAGTGTGGGCTGGCTAGGAACACTGTCCTTTAGACTGGGTCCATTCTCTAAGTTTAGCCTCAAAGTTTCATGGGAAAGAATATGGAGTAATCCTTAACACACAACTTATTTTTCTGTCCCAATGGCTCAGTTAAACTTTTGGGGAATCCCAACTTCTAGATGAGCTGGAACTAACTTTGTAAAATGTGAGACATGGAGCTAGTAACAATACTTATATCATGGCATTGTTGTGATGCATAAATTATTTAATACCTGTGCTACACTGAGAAAAAAATGTCTGCCAAGTTGAAAATAACCAGTGTGGTTAGTTCTTAGTAAAGTTCCCATTTCCTAGTAGAAGAGCCCTTCTTGGGCTGTGTAGTTGAGAAATGTAAAGTGGGCAATAATCAGCAGTATCTTAGAACTTCTGTATTGTACAAATCTGGTATCCTAGCCAGATGCCAGAACTCTCCACTCTTACATAATATAAAATGCCATCCAATCACAGTGTGTGAAAAGCAGAAAAAGACTAAGTTATTGGCAGAATTTTGACTCTATCTTTCTTGTTTTCAGGCTTTTTAAGGTCTTTTTGTTGCTTATTCTTCCTTCCTTTCTTTCTTTCTTTCTTTCTTTCTTTCTTTCTTTCTTTCTTTCTTTCTTTCTTTCTTTCTTTCTTTCTTTCGTAGAACCGGAGATTGAACTCAGGACCTTGTGCTTGCCAGTCAAGTGCTTATTCCACTGAACTATCTCCCCGGGGAGATAGAAATAACAATGTGACAGTTTCAAAACACATTAGCACATTCCCAATAATTGGTACAACGCGTATTGTTGTCCTCGCAATAGTTATACAGAGCACAGGGTGTAGATGTGATAATTTTTCTAATCATTATTGGTGCAAAAAGCTTCTTCTCACTGAACTAACAGAAAGTAGTTGCATGCATAGTCCAGTATTCCATAATCGCAATGGATTATTGGCAGAACTGGCAATGTCAGAAGCTGCTGATTTAAGCCTTTTACAGCTCAGCATACTAATCTAGCTTTATATTTCATGCCTCATGGTTAAACTTTTCTGCTGGGTGGTTAAGGGCAATTAAAGCAAGACCTATATAACAAAACATGGAACTTTTGCATCTCCCAAGCTTGTCTGTTTTTAATGCAATGTTCTCCAGGACTTCTCTCTTGATGAATCCACCCCTGGAGCATAAAGCAAATAAAATAAACCCTCAATTCCTTGGTTACTTGATCATGAATGAAAAAGTGAACACTGATTCCCTTTTTTTTAAAACCAGGTGATCCACACTGGACGTTATGGGGCTTGACAGTAATCTCCACAGTCCCCACGTAGAAGGCTGAGGCAGGAGGATCACCACAGATTATAAAGCGAGTTTCAGGTCAGCCTGAATGACATAGTGAGAACCAGTCTAAAAAATAATTTTAAAAAAAGCTCAAAAATCATTTGGTCTTTTTCCTTTCCAGGAAAGTCACATGGAGATGTGAAAGGTTTGGCCCTCACATAGCTTTTGCCATGAACAGCATATTGATCAAAGTCCTAAGTAGAGTGCTCAAATATTTACCCAGAGCACTTCGTGCAGAGGTGCCCACGGTGCTCAGGGGTGGCTGCTGGTGCTCTTGGCACCACCCACGTTTCCTCGGTTCTAAGGCTCCATTCATTCATGCCGGGGCTTCCTCCTGCTTCTCTCTCCCTCCCCAACGCCCCTGAGGAAGATGTTTTATGAGCTGTGTGCTTGAAAATTGTGCGCCCGTGGCAAGAACGTTGTTTTCCTAAAAGCAAGAATTACAACAGAAACTTCAGGAACTTGGGTTCTTAGCCTCAGGAATGCGGCTGCTCAGGCACTGTCTTGGGAAGAGACGGAAGGTGGGACCGCAACACACCTGGAGACAGAGGTACCTTTGTGATCCATGGCGCTGTTCTCGATCTTCTTGCTCCATGCTTTCCTGGGTCTCTTTTCCTCCTAAATATCTACCAACCGAAATGAAAATAGTAGAAGCCCAGCTCCTGCCTTCGTATTTCTAAGGTTTAAATGTGAACTTGGTGAAATCGTGAACATCTTTTAACTTCTGTTTCCTGTTCTCACTTTGTGATATCATGAAAGCAGGGGTGTCCGGGCTGCTACGGTTGCACAAATAGGTATTGAAATATGCATTTTATGTGCTTGCTTGCAAGATTTTATGTTTTTACTAGTGCACGTGTGCAACACATGATGATCACATTTTTGTGTGGTAGCGACACCTGTACACAACACACATAATTCCTTTTTACTTCTTCCTCCTCCTTTTTTAAAATAAGTATTTGGTACACACTGCGCAGCTTAGACTCATCGTGAGCCTCCTGTTTTCACCCTCCGCAATGTTGGTGTTACAGGCAGGTGTACGCCGCTACTCTGGGACTCTGGCCGGCTCATCCCGCCCTGGAGGTTGGTGTGGCGCAGCGTGGGGCCGGGGATCAAACCGCGGTTCCTCAGCTCGTCTCAGCTTACCTAAGCAGCGGCTGCAGTCCACTGACCTAGCAGCACTCTCGCAGGCCCTCTTCCTCCTTTTGGATACAAGACCAGCCTGTGAAAGCAAGTGGAATGCACCATGAAGAGTCTACCAACAGCCAGAATATTCTCTGATTTTCTGATAAAAATCCCCATTAATGTAGTTTACTGAAAACCAAGTGTAAATGTCTTAAAGTTTGAAAAGTAGAGAAGTTTCACTGTGCTGCTAATTTGAAGCTTGGTGAATTCACCTAAGTTCATTTTAAAAATCATGGGCAGATTCTATTTATTTATTTATTTATTTATTTATTTATCTATCTATTTAATGGCTTGAGGATTCTAACTATGATGCAATTTTGGCCTTTTATTAATTTATAATAGATGTTCCTTTCTGAATGGAACTCTATAAATGGAGCAACTATTGTTGCTCTATAAAATGTTTAACATGCTCACTTTCTTCTTATTGAGATACATCTGCATGATATACAATAGATGCATTTTTTGTCCTGATTGATTCTAACAGAGCTCCTTTATAGTATACATTTGTTCCTGGTTACAATTAAACATAAATGTGTAAAGTATATTCCTTCTGGTTACAATTAAGCGTATCTTTTTTTCTTTTCAAATCATCAGAAATGGAAGTAATTGCTTGAAAATTATAAGATGTAGGTTTCACCCAATCCTCGGCAAATTTATGTCTTCTCTCTGCTTCCTATCAAACGCCTTATCATTCAGCAAAGGCAAAATGCCTTATGGCATTAAAAATGTTTTTAAAAGCCTCTCACCTTTTTCACACACGCACACATACACACACACACACACACACACACACACACACATACACACATTTCACTAAGTCAGTCAGTCCCATCTGGAAGTTTATGACGCTTCCATCAGACAGGGACAGGGGAAAGGAGGAAAGCCTGACCCAATGAAATCTGGAAGTGACCTCTGAGGACCCTCCTGCTATGTGGACCATGGTTTGCAATAGGGCATGACATACTGTGTGTGTGTGTGTGTGTGTGTGTTTGTGTGTGTGTGTGTGTGTAGGGGTGTCCATTCTTTATCTTAAATTGAAGTCAACTGATGTTCCATATTTTCATATGCTGATTCCAGACTCTACTTTCACAACAAAATGAGTTTTCATGAAGTAGAAGATTCTTGCATAGCAGTGTTGGTGTACACGTCTGATGAGTGCTATCTTTTCCATTTTTAGTTCTATAACCAATAAAATAGGTATGATAATTTATTTGTGTGTGTGGTTCTTTTTTAGGTGCTGAGTATCAAACTCAGGGTCTCACACATATGGAGGGTATCATAATTAAAGCCTTACCCATCTCAGTAACTATTCTTTTTTAAAAAAATGTATTTAGCACAGGGTCTACAGAGTTTCACTACACAGATTGGACTCATAGAAATCCTCCTGTTTTCAGCCTCCCAAACACTGGGATTATAGGCACGCACTACCACGCCCAATCTCAGCCTCCTTCTCATCGTGCCCCTGGGAGTGAAAGTACCACGGTCCCTGCACCTGCCTAGGCAGGCATCAATGATCAGGCCCTTCAGTAGCTATTCTAAGAAAAAAAATCATTAGACATTAGTGTCAGGGTACAAAGGGCTTAAAGTTCAGCTAAGTATAGTGGTGCAGGTCTATAATCCCAACAGTCTTGGAGGCTGAGGCAAGAAAATCTAAACTTAGTCCTTGGCCTGAACAATTTAGGGAATGCTCTCTCAGAAAATACTCGGGATTGCAGATCAATGCAAAGATCTTGGGCTCATTCTCAGAGATTTTTCAAAAAGCTTAAAAGTTATCATTTTTGGTGCTGCTTAAATTCAGTTAAACAGTGCTAACTAGTATCACCATTTCAAGACATATTTATAAGAACCTTCTTATTAGTAGGGTCAGTGAAATAGCTCAGAGGTATAAAGCACCTGCTTAGGCAAGCTTAGGCAAGCTTAGGCAAGTGCAGGGACTGTGGGTCAACCCCTGGCACCACATGCCAGGCCAGCCCTGCCCACGAGGTGGGCTGAGTGGGCCATAAAGACAAAGAAAAATCTTACTGGTAAAACATTCCCAACTCATTCTGTGCTGTTACTTCTATTTTAGTCTGAATAGAAATAATCGAATGGATATTTTAATGGAATATTTTTCCTATAAATTGCATAAACAAAAGAATAAATACATATATAAATAAAAGGCAAATGGTACATTTTGATGTATATCATAGGCCAACGAAAGGCAGAATTGCCTGGACACCATGATAAAGCTATATCGAGTGGACTTACCTTTTCAGTTGCTTACCTTCAGGGACTGCTTTTGTGAGTGGTAATTCTTCTGCTGCTCCACGTTTTAATGGAGTGAACCTTCACTCTCAAGGTTATCATCATGGATCTGTAAAATAAAATCTGAAACAAAAACTACAACCAGGGTTAATTTTTCATGTCGTGCTTAAGACCTCAGGTGCTAACAGTAAAGTAAAGGACCAATCAGGGGACAGTGGTGTTGTAGGATGAGCGGGCCCAACACTCATCCAAAGAAAGGAAGACAGGTCTGAATAAGACAGGTCACCATCCAACCCACAACCCCAGAACTGGTTATTTCTGGAGATACCAGGGATGGATTTTACAAGAGAACAAATTTTCCAGATCATGCTGGATTAAGAAAGGAAAGCCTGAAATCTACTGAGGTTTTAGAGTTTACTCAATAAGGCAAACAAAATAAACCCGTGTCAGTCTGTACAGCTTAAGAACACTGGGAATGGTGATGGGGCCAGTAATCCCGTGTCACTATTAATTAAATAACCCTCTCACAGGCTCAGCGCAAGACCGTTAATTTTCACACCTCCCTCTGGGGGGGCCCAGGCAGCTGCTTTGGAGGTCTGAATGATTCTTGGGCCGATTTGAGCCACGTCCAAGAGTGAAAACAGCAACCAGAGGCTGAAGAGGAGATTCTGGGCAGAGGGTGCATTCCACACTCGGGCAGCTCTGCAGGTGAGCAGGTGACAGTGCAGCTCACGTACAGCAAGGAAACCAGCACGTGACGTGGTGGCGAATACACAGAAAGCAAAGTCGAACATTATTTGTCCAGGGTAAATTTACCTGGCCAGTTCGTGAAGCAACCAGCAAAATAAGGTCCAAAAAATACTTAAACTCTTATGACTCCAGTACAACTTGGGTCATCTTTCAAAAGCTGTGATAATGTGGCTATTTTAGTAGCTCTGCATCAACCTATAGTTATCTTTAGATAGAAGAGAGGTCTCCTCAAACAGAATGGGTGTCCTCTGTCCAGTTTTGCCCTTAGATCATAACAAAGCCCTGGTGGCCTGTGCTGCCACAGGCTGTGGCTTATTCCACAGCTGTCCAACGCCCCTGCTGGCATCTAGCAAGCTGAAGGTCACTTTACCTAGCTTGCCATTGACCAGCACTCGGGTTACTGCTGAGAATCAGATTCCAGGCGTAAATCCTGTTTAGCTATAGAAGAATTCTTCAAGCCACACCTACTATGATGCATCAATGCACGTATCAATTTGATGAAGTCGCAGCACCCAGCTATTTGGCCAGTGTTGATTCTGCTTATTTTTTGCACCCATCTTTTCGAGGAGATTGATCATCAAATTGGTGAGCTTCTAGTGAAATGGATCAACCGGCTTCCATCCCGTGGGAGGTTTTCAGCTGATCACTTGAGAGGCTGAGGAGAATAAAAGACTGACTTCTTCTGATCAACAGATGAGTCAGCCCCCGAGAGGCGGCCCAGCTCTCCGCGCAGGGGCAGCAGGTCCTTTGGAGGGGGCCGTCAAGTCCCTACCTTCCTGTCCGCGGCCTGCCAGTGCAGGAGCGGCGGGCTCTGCATTCTGGGTCTCGTGGAAGAGGCAAGCCCAAGTTCCCAGGGTGGAGCTGACGTGCCCCCAAGCCCGAGGTCCGGTCAGAGCTAAGGACATACCTAGAGGTCAAGCCATGGTCCCACCTGCACGGAAAGAGAAATCCAAAGTGAAAGAACCCGTTCACAGGGTGGAGAAGGCTAAGCAGACATCAGCCCAGCAGGAGCTGAAACAGACAGAGAGCAGGGATCTATGCGCTCAACAGAGTCATGACGGAACTGGAGCAGCAGCAGTTTGATGAGTTCTTTAAACAGATGCAGCCTCCCGGAGAGTGAGTCAGCCATGTCCAGCCCCCAGGACTGTGCTGGCCACGTCTGTGAGCTTACTACCAGCGTTAAGCTCAGGTGACCCGTGTGGAACCTTACTGGATTAGATTAAACATTGGTGAATAACCCAAAACTTACTGTTTGTAACTTCTGCTTCACGGTTCTTCCACTCTGCATTGTCCCAGTGTTTACTAAGGAGCTGTCTCGTCTATGAAAATAATGGACCTCTTTTTTTCTTTTACTTTTTCTATTATTGGAGAAAAATCAGTGTTTCTTGTGAAACTATGTATCTTCTTCAAACACGCAAATGAAATACTAATAAAATTAAATTTACAAAAAAACAGACGATTCAGCCAACAGATGACCTTTGAGCTAGAACCCACATGCCACTTCTTCCTGCACTGTCCCGATACTGAGCGCTCCTTGAAGACTTTTGATTGTTCAGTTCCCTTATTCACATGAGCTGATCCCTTACAGTCAACCTCTGCATGTGTGAGTGACCCGTTAGTTCTGCTTCTTTGGAGAGGGCCTGAGTCACGCACCTGGTTAAGAGAGACGTGGCAGGCTAAGACCCTTTGTTCTTTCACTTCTTCTAATCTTGGATGAAGTTACTTCTTCACCACATCAGACTTTTTAAGATTCCACCTGCCACTCTGATAGAATTGGTGCAGGTAATTTTTTCCACGCTGGCAGTGGGAATGTGTGTGTGTGTGTGTGTGTGTGTGTGTGTGTATGAATTAATAAGCCCCTTTGAAGAATAACTTGATAGTACTTGTTAAAATGAAAAAAAAAAACTAAGGAGGTTGGAGAGATAGCTCAGTAGAATAAGCGCTTGCCTGACAAGCACAAGGGCCTGAGTTCAATCCCCAGTTCCGGAAAAAAAAAAAAAAATCAAAGCATCTAAGCCCATGGGGCATGTTTGAAGCCTAAGGCTACAGAGGAGGAAGTAAAGGGAAGTAAGTTATTGAAAATATTCAAATAATTAAATCATTACCCAGCTGGCTCTCCTCTATGGGAATAAGATATGAATTCTCATTTAGCCATGGTGGCAGAGAGCATTGGATGGTGCCAGCCTATAAGGGGCCATGAGATCCTACTTAGATCAGAGCTGACAGCAACATCAGGGCAGGCAGTAGGGTCTGGCATGTGTGGTGAGCTGCTGCCAACCAAGATGGTCAATGCTGGGGTGCCTTCCAGATCTGTCAACCACTGATTAGGGAGCCACGAGAGGTGCTGGTCATGATAGGATGAGTGTGGCACATGTCCCAAGATCTCCACTGAGACTGGGACCCCTAGAAAACATCAGGAGAGTGTTGCAGGGGCCAAGTGAGGAGCAAAACCAGCAATCAGGATCTCTGATGTTAGCATGATTGAGCTCAATCCCAAGGGTGTCGTGCCCAGAGGTGGCATGGCTCACCTCAATATTTAGTTATTTGTTTTTGTTTGTGGTGGTACCAGGGATTGAACTCAGGAGCTTGCACTTGCAAGGCAAGCACTTACTCCACTGAACTGTCACTCTAGCCTTCACTTCAATATTTAGAAAAAGAAAGTTTCAAATGGGAAGTTTCAAATAGGAGCTGGTGTCCTTTGTCTTTGGGCTCTTTTGCGCAATGCCATGACCTTAATTGTTGGATTCCTTTTCCATCAGTAGTCATGCACTCTGGGGATGCACCTCAACATTGCAGAAAATAATAAAGGACTAGAAGATGGATGAGCAAGACATTTTAACTCTAAAGAATGATGAGCAAGAATTTTAACTCTTAATGTTCTGAGGACCTGTAGTCAAGAATCCAAATTCCTATTGCACACTATTTTGACTTACTGAGAAAGGAAGCCATGAACCACAAAGGCTCATGGGTTATCATGATCTTCTTACCACTGAGGTGCGTGTCATGCCAGTTGAGTGGACATTGTCTTAGTCATGTCTCTCATGCTGAACAAACCACCCTCTGCCCACCGCTTAACAGAGTAGAGGTCTATGTGACTTATAGATTTCAGCAGGTTAGGTACAGATTGGGTCGGCTCCAAGACAGGAACAATGTGGTGGAAGGGAACAGTGGAGGAAAACTGTTTAGCACATGACAACCAGGAAGCAAGGAGAGCCTGGAACAAGGCCTTGCAGGTCGCATCCCTAATGACTTACCATTGGTTAGTCCCCAGCTCCAAACAGCATGTCCAGCTGTTGAACTTATGAATGGTCCACTCCCCTCTGAGGAGAATAGCCCCCCAATACAATCAACTTCCAAACTTAAAAGACCTGGGGTCTATTTTTATATAAACCAAGCAAAGCTCATTCTTTTCCATAAAGCATACAAATTCTATAGGAGGAATAACACTTTTTAGCACGTACCCATGTGTATTCCCATTTTATGGATAGAAAACATGTGCTCCTGAGAGGTGAAAGAAATTTTCTAGGGCCTCAGAACAAGTTGAACAAGCCCAATCCTTTCATTCATTCTACTTTCTATTTAGTTACATTGCTTCTGCTTCCCTAGGAGGCATTCCAGAAGTGGCCATGATTTCTATAGAATTCACATGTGGTTTTATTGCTCCTCCCACAAAATGAGTGGTAGAGATGTATTTCCAGATGCCGTGTACTGCGAAGTACAATCATGTGCTTTGCATTGTCCAAAAGGAGAAAGTGGACACAGCCGCTGACTTCATCCAAGTCAAGCCCTTGACCCCTTGCTCTGTCCCACTTTGCCACTGCCAAGCAACAGCTCTGCTATTCAAGGGCAGAAGCCACTTGGAGGCTGACAATGGCTTATATTAATGATGCAGAGCAGTAGTCAGCAGGGCTGTAATTTTGCTTCCTAGCAGCAGCAAACTAATAGAGCTGCTATTGTGGTTTAATTTTTAGACAATATGAGCAATGTAAGAATATTCAAAAGGTACAATTTTTCTATAGCATTAAAATAGACTATGTGAATAGTTAATAAAAATATATATATTTGTATTTTATGAGATGGGAAAAAAGTTTCAAGGCTATTCTTTGGCTTTTGGCTTTCATCCTTTATTTTTTGATGACTTCGTTATGATATATTTTATGTACTATGAATTTATTTGTTTCATTCATATACTTTGATGCATTTTGGCATATTCATAGTACTGTGCATCCATCACCATTCATTTTAGAATTTTTCTCACCACAAGAAGAAACCTTCCAGGGGTTCAGGAAGATAGCTTAGTAGAATAAGTGCTTGAGTGGCAAGTGCAAGGTCCTGAGTTCAATCCCTGGTACCGGAGGAGGA
>PVKN010013856.1:0-19621 GCA_004027915.1 Capromys pilorides | reverse complement strand
CCAGTTCACAATATTGGTTGTATGTTTCTGATCCTGTTTTCCTGCTCAAGAAAGAAACATCGTGAGACAACATGATGTTTACACATAGGGATCTGATTTATTTCACTTATGAGTATGGTCTTGAGTCGCATCTAGCTACTTTTATAGCTGAGTAGTAGTCCATTGTATAAGACAGCTGCATCTTTTTTATCCATTCGTCTTTTGACAGGCATCTAGATTGTTTCCAAGATTTAGCTATAACAAATTATGCTGCTGTAAACATGGGTACACATGTAGCATTGTGGTATGATGTTTTTAATTCTTCTGGGAAGATGCCAAGAAAGGAAATAGTTGGTCCAAATAGGGATCTCCACACTGATTTCCACAGTGGTTGTGCCAGTCTACACTTCTACCAATAGTGGAGAAGATTCCTTTTTCCCCACAGACCTTCTAGCATCTGTTATCAGTTGATGTTTTGATGATAGTCATTCTTTCTGGGTGAGACAGAACCTCAGTGTTTTAATTTGCATCTCTCGAATGACCACTGATGATGAACATTTTTTCATGTATTTGTTTGCCATTTGTGTTTCCTCAACAGAGGTATTTTTAAGTTCCTATTTAAAAATTCCTATTGTAAATATGAAATACGAACATTGCAGTGTATGGATTTGTATACATTGTGTTCTGTATTTTACATCATGTACTATTGATTAGAACTGATATATAATCACTTCGCTGGACATAAAGTTGCAAACTGAGATGAGATTTATCATTCTGTGCCAACACACACAGGGGTGAACCTTCCTGGACTGCAGTACAGAGAGTGGCCAGGAATGCCAGAGAAGGTACGCTGAGACAGAAGGTGGGCAGACTGCCTGGGCTGGTTAGCTGCAAAGAAGAATCAGGGTACCAGGCAAAGTTCCTAGGTCTCTCTGATTTGTACAGGTAGGTAGGTGGAGACTTATCTTTCTGAGAATCCAGGAAGAAGGTCAAGTTTGAATATTAGATTGGAAGGGTTTCATGGTACAGACGTACCGTGTTTTTTGTTTTAAGCATTTGCTTTTAGTGAGTTGACTTGGCCTAACAACTCTGGGAGATCTGACCATGATGGCATGTGAGTAACTAGAATTCACATGCTCGGGCCAGACCTGTTAGTCTCCATCTCTCATACCACATGTGCAGAACTTTCTTGTTAGAACCTGAGGTTAGGTAGAGTCAAAATGGCTAGCATGCTTCTTAGACTGATTTTTGTGTCCTATGACAACGTTTGCAGTAGCTTGAGGCATTTATAATTTTTTTAAGTCAAGTTTGACTATTTTAAATTTCTAGTTGCTCAGAATTATAAACCATATTTTCAAAGACTAATGTATTTTGTCATTTGCTTTCTGTTTATTTTTAGCCATTTTTCAAGATACTTTATTTCAGTAAAATTTTCTCAACTCATTGATTGTTATTGAAAATTTAAAGATTTTATTTTTGCTACAACTTAAAATATGAATTTATGGACATTATTGCTGGATCAACAATAAATGTCTACTTTAGCTTTGCTTAATATAGAGAATTTTAGCCGGGTGTGGTGGTGCACACCTATAATTCCAGCACTTGGGAGGCTGAGGCAGGAGGGTCAGTGTGAGTTCGAGACTATTATGGACTACAAAAGTGAGCTCAAGGTCAGTCTGAACTGCATAGTGAGACCCTGTTTCAAAAGACATATGTATATATAAATTTTTTACACTTTACCATGGTGTGCATGTGATGTTTTTATCCTAACTCTTGTGTGTACATATATATTTTTTTCTTGTTAAAATTTCTAATACTATGAGAAAATATCATACCATGTCTTATAAGTAAATTATAAGTCAAAGATACAGTATGATTCATTAAGCAAAAATTAAAATTAAACAATATTTAGAAATTTAAATATTAAAATTAAATATTTCAAAACAACATCTCAAAATTCAAATCAAATTGTGATGCCACCTTAGAGGCCAGAATGTTGTGTATCATATGTACAAATCTGCAATCAATTCAGATTACTAGCATAGTATTCTAATAGGTTAATATATACAATGATATCAACTAAGAAGAAGTTACTATGATAGTAGTATGTAGTGGACACAGTGTCTATGATGCTTCCTGGTGGTCAGGTGTCACTTGTGGGACTGAGGTACTAGAATCATGACCTATGGGGTACAGTCGTCCATTTGTAGAATAGGCTGATGGACATATTCTGCTGCTGCATACAAAAGAATAGTTGGAAGACTGCTTTTGTATACCTCTTTTCCTCCTGTGTTTAATTGTTTGCCCTATTTGGTGGTTCATTACATTCTCCTTCATGGAGTTGTGGTCATTTTGATCCTTCTCTACAATATCATTTAGTAAATTGTGCAGGGTTGGCTTTGCCATCATGAAATTCTTTAGTTGTTCTTTGTCCTGTAAGTATTTCACTTCTCCACTGAACTTGAAAGAGAGTTTTGCAGGGTATAGCAGTCTGGGTTGGAATTTGTTTTCTTGCAAGACTTGTAGTACTTTGCTCCATGCTCTTCTTGACTTAATGGTTTATAAAGAGAAATCTGCCATTATTCTGGTGGGTTTTCCTTTAAATGTGATCTGTTTCTTTTTCTAACAGCTTTTAGTATACTGTTCCTATGCTGAATTTCTGGGATCTTGATTATTATGTGTCTAGGTGTGGTTTTAATTGGGTTGATGTTATTATTTGGAGTTCTGTATGCTTCAGTTACTGGATGTCAAGTTGTTTTCCCATATTTGGGAAGTTTTCTGCTATTACTTCTGCCCATATTCTTTTTATATCATTTGTAAAGACTCCTTTCTCATTGATGCCTATTAGTCTTATGTTGTTCATTTTTGCATTATGTTGCAAATGTTGAATTGTTTTTCCTTGCATCCTAGTTGTTATTAGGAGATCTTTTCTTACCTCTTCACTAGCTGCAATGGTGTCTTTAAGGTCTGAAAGTCTATTTTCACTTTCATTGAAATGGTTTTTCCAGCTTGTGATTGAGGTTTTAAGTTCCTGTATAGCACTTTGAATCTGCTTCATACATTCTATTACTTTCCTGTATTGCTCATTCAAGGATTCCATCATTTTTATCTATTCTCTATTTTTTTTATTGGTGTCTTTAGAAGCACTTAGTGCTTCTTTTATTATAGGTATTTTTTCTTTTTTTACTTCAGAAATTATTTCTGATCTGATTTCCTTTATACCTTTCTTCAGTTGTTTCTTTACTTCAGATGCTGTTATTTCAGAGATTTCAGATGTGTGATTTCCGATTTCTTCTATCTTATTGTCTCCTGTATTGTTCTGGGTGAGCTCAGGGCCTGAGAGTGTATTTTGTGCCTTCTCTCTGTCATTTTGTGTAGCCCTGCCTTCTGACCTTTGGTGTAGAGCTTTGGTAGAGTTCTTACCTTAGCGCCAAATCTGGATCTACCAAGTTCAAACTGGTCCAGGTGGGTGTGGCTTGGGTCTGGCTGCTGAGCTCCACTTCTTCCTGCTGCAGCCTTTGGAGGTGAACCTGCTATGCCACTCTGGCAAGATGTTCTGCTCCTGGATCAGCTGGATGAGTCTTGTCTCTAATTGCTTTGCAGGGAGTTCTATGGCAGTTTTCCACACTGGTCCTGTCTGATGGATGAAGTTCCATTTGCATGCCGGGCTTTGTTACTGGGTGGAATGAATTTACAGCAGGCCCTGGGCGGTCTCACAGGTTGGGCCTGGTTGTTGGGTCGAATGAGTTTCTGGTGGGCCCAGGGCAGTCTCACTTATGTGCTGGGACTAGTTGCTGGGTCCAATGAATCTGAGGCATTTAATAATTGAGAACAGGTTGACAAACCAAAATTAGCTACACATTGAAGAAGGTTGAGTGCTTTTTGCAAACACGCTGGGAACCATGCATTTGTGTCATTTCCTCTGGTAAAATACAAAAGATAATAAATTTTTAGAGCCCTTGAATATCTTTAGGACAAGGAGGAAGAATTAGTTTCTGGGCAGCTTGTACCTATTGAGCACTGTTATGAAGGAAATAGAGGGCTAGAGAGGGGGGTGGCCTAACCAGCATTGCAGTGGAACTGGCCGATAGCCTGTTGCTGAATACAGCTGTTGCAGGCAGGCTGAGGCCAGGATTACTCAAGGGCATCTTGTAGTCTCACCAGCTGGAGGGTGGCTCATTGTTGTGGAGGTTGTCCAAAGGAAATTTTTTTTGGAGTTCTCGATGCTAATATGTTGAACAAGTTGTTCTGACAGAAATCTCTTGGCTTCTGTGTCAGCACCAGTCTGGATCGGATGTTAGTGTAGTGTTGATTGCTTTCCCTTTATATATCAAGCTGAGCATCACTTTAAAAAAAAAAAAAAATTAGTGCCAGTGGACACCTTCATGCTTTAGAAAATGACAGAAACATTACCGTCTTGTAAGAGTGTTGTGTAACCTGAGGTACAGATCAGATTTCTTTTACATAGTTCATGGCAGCAATTTTTTTTCAGAGTGCTGTCTAGAAATGTGCCGTTTTGGTTACTTTTCTCTGGTTGCTGAGACATACCCAACGTCAAAAATTAAGGCAGGAAAGGTTTATCTAGCTCACAGCTTGTGGAGGTTTTGATCCATAATCAGCTGGCTCCAAAGTGGGGTGACATGGCACAGGGACAATTGTTTGTGGCTACAAAGACAGCAACAGCAGCAAGAAGAAAAGGAGCCTGAGCACAAGCCTCTTTTCCTCCCTTATATTGTATGCAGGCTGCCTGCCCCAGGGTGGATGTAGCACTCACACCCATAATCCCAGCATTGAACCATGAATCCATCACAGCCTAGAAGCCTGAACCCAAAACTGTGTGAGTCTTTGGAGAGACGTCTGGATAAACCATAATACCTGCTAAGAAGCAACATTAGTTTTTCACATTTTTTTCTTTTACTTTTCTATGGTGCTGGGGATTAAACCTAGGGATTTTGCACGAAGCCACCTCCCTTATCTTATTTTTGAGATAGCGTCTTGTTAGTTGCCCAGTCTGCACCCAAATTTGAAATGCTCTTACCCCAGCCTCACAGATTACTGGGATTGCAGGTATGTGCAACTGTGCCCAGCTTCTTAGGTTTTATTGGATATGTATTACATGGGAAGCATCATTATCAGTTTTTACAGGGGATATAAACATAGCTTACAGTAGAGTTTTTTTTTTTTCCTTAAGAGTTAATATGAGAAATGTTTTTGGTTCATGAAGGATTTGTGAGAGGTATCTGAGTTTTCTGAAGGCAGGTCCTACAGGCAGTCCACCTCCACAGCCCAGTCTCACTCCATCCATCACTTTGGGCAGGTGTCCTCTGTGAGATAAGAGATCTCTGTGGTATCTCTTTACCCATAGTATTAGGGAGACCCACTATGTCAAGAGTAAGTTGAAAGTGCTCAATGTGTTCACTCAGCACATATTTATTGTTTACTGTGTGCCTGTGTCATGAAGAGAGTTAAAATATATGTGCAGTTGGTGAAGGAAACAGACAAATTAATAAGGAGATGCAGTTGTATGGTGTTGAGAGCCACAAAGGAAAAGGGCAGGAAAGGCCTTTTTAGGAAACAGCACTGGAGCTAGCTCTAACACATTCCTGTCAGCTTGGCCCACTGGTATATGTGCATGACCAACCTCGGCAGGCCTGGAACAGTCCCATTGGGTAGTACAAGTCTCCTGATGGGTGGGACAGTCATGCATGTATGGCCCTGGTGTTAACATGTTAAAGAAGTAAGGATTATTTAGGTCAAGGAGTAAGTAGAGGTGGAGGACATTCTAGGTGTAAAAGGTACATTTACTATGGGTTAGTGTGGCTGGAGCAAAGTGCATCTGGTAAAATGAGGTAAGAGTAGTAGGATTCTAATCTATAGCATTTAATTTAGCTACGGAGTTTGAATTTTCCTTAAAACGCACATAGGGAGTATTCAAAAGATTTTGAACAGATGACCACTGTTTCCAAATAGCTTTGGGAAGACCATGTTAATAGCAGTGCAGAAGGCAGATGTATGAGTATCCACTGAGCAGCTTGAGCCACCAATAGTGCATGCACAGTGGCATGGTGGGAAGAGCCCAGTTAAGAGAAATGCCACTGAGAAAATATAATCCTACTCAGCAGGGAAAAAGCTGGTCTAGTTGGCATCTCTGGGGATAGAAACTGAGAGAAGATACAGAGGTAAAATCTGTGGGTTCGAGATTTGCCGTGAAAGGAAGCTGGCTGGAGTCCACTCTCACTCTTCTATTCATATTACTCAGAACAGAAGTTCTGTGCTGTTTGCTTCCCTGTACTCTTCTAGGGCAATGTTTTTCATTCTATAGCTTCGACTATGTGGTGCCAGTGATTGCTGAATCCTTGTCTTGCTGAGATCCCCCGTGTTCCGCAGCATGTGTCTACTATGGCTCCTGGTGGCTCCACTCTACCTTGCTTGGTCCCTTCCTGCTGCACACCTGCCTGTCCGGCCTGCTTTGTTCTCTGATTGAATGGCACCCTCTTCACCCAGGCATGCCCATTAGAGGCTGGATGCAGCACAGTCTTTTATCTTCCTCAGACATTCAGCAAGGGCTCAGGATGAGCACAGAACTTCTTTGAACCTATCTATGCTGTCATTTACCTAGTCCTGTTCCCCAGTGAGGCCACCATCACTCGTGCCTCTGATGAGCCTTTCTGCCTCCTGTCTCAGCTGGACAAAGCCATTCTCCACAGGGACATTTTACTGTCCTTCATAATATGCACACATTTATTAAATAAATACTGAAACAAATTGCCTGATTAAAACACTTTGATGACTTTCCGTTCATCTAGATAAGATCTTTAACAAGGACCGTGATGATTTGGCTGCTGAGTACTCCTTTGTGGCATCCTAACCTTTCCTTCCTGCCCTAAATGTACACATACCTCCTCCAGGGTTCCTTTGACTTTGGTTCAGGAATACCATGTACTTTTTCTTTTTCCTTTCCGGTTATGTACATGTGTTACTTCTCCTGCCTTTAACAGTCCTACCCTATCCCCCGAGTTTTTATCTTAGAAATTAATGATTGACCTTGAGGTTTTAAGCTTGTCAGTATTAGAAGGTCAGTAAGATCTTTTCTGATCTTTTTAAAGTCAAGATGTGCTTTTATATAAATGCCCACCCAAGTGCTCTCTTCCATGCTATATAATGTAACTGCTTACTTCATCATCTACCAGCTTATGGAGTACTACACCACCAGCAGCAAACCCTTTGAAGTTGTAAGGCAAGGCTTCGTGCATGCCTAAGGAATAATGGATCAATGAACAAATAAATAGATGAGTGGACTTATTTACTTGGGGCCTGGGTTAGTTAGGTGGCTAGCAGAATAGAGGAGAAAGAGGAGGACATCATCTTGAGGCATGGTAGTGCTGGTTTTGAACTTTCTGAGCTTTACATACCTGTGATAGTACCAAGTAGAGATGCCCAAGGAAGACTGAGCTAAAGATAGTCTTTGGAGTTGTTAATGCTTGGTGTATAGTGGTCCCTGGTGGTGTCCTGGAGACCACTAAGAAAGAAGGAGTCCAAGAAGCAAACAGAAAAGGCAGCAAGGAGTAAACTGGATGAAGGTATTGACATAGAAATCAGAGCAGGGAGCATAGTCAATGTCAGATGTCAGCAAGACAATGAGAAGATAAAAGCATGTCCCTTGGATGTGGCAGCATGGAGCCACTACTGATTGCAGTGTGGGGCAGGAGCTGTGAGTGAAGTGAGAGGAAGTGAGCAAGGGCTGCTTCCAGAAGTCAGGACGGAGGGTGTGGACTACGGACGTAAGTGCAGTGAGTGGAGGACAGCAGTTTATACCCCTTTGCACATTCTGTAGTTTGTGGGGTTGGATACTAATTTTTATCAGAAATGTCCTCTTACTAGGTGGAAAGACACACAGTCAAGACAGCTGGTTTTAACATTTTGGTGTGTAAGTGAACCTTAAGTATGACAGGCGTGTCCACTCATCATCTTGCCTGAAAAAGCACCATGTCCTGTAATATGTAAGAGGAAATGGCTCAGACCCAGCCCACTTTAGTAGGATTCTAGGCACCACCAGCACCTACTTTCACACATACTGTCTAGAAATTCTTATAGGTGGGTTCCTGCCCAGGACCTTTTGCTCAACTTTCCTGAATTTTCTGCTTTTTATTTAAAGTCACTTTCAAGTGAGCCACTCCCTCCTCATCTCACCCCGTGGAAGGCTTCTTGACTTGAAGTGACACTATGCTATTTCCATGGCAAGTTGCACAAGGAAAATACGTTAAAAACATGAACATATCCTATGCCATTGGAATTCGTCTTAATGTGTGTGTAATTTCCTTCCTCTTGAGTGTTTACTTAGTGGGCTTGGTGGTTCTAAATCTCTCATACTCTAAATAAGGATGGTGTTTTATAGGGCATATAAACATCTTAAAATTCTGAAATGTGAGTTAAATCAGTTTTCCATCAGTGTCTGGAAAACTAAATTTAATTATGGCTGATAACCATTTTATTATTTGTGTAAATTCCTTGGACCTGGACACAGCTAAAACAGCCTGATGTGCTTTCTAATGGCAGGGCCTCAGGTAAAGGAGAGTTGAGGGTTGGGCATGACCTGATACCCTGGGTTGAGGGTCATCGGAACAGCCACTCACACAGCTCTTTAATGTGGTGTCTCAATGGGAGCTTTCTTGGGCATCATTGAAAAGCAGTGAATGGGATCCACGAAGAAGCGTCCCCGGAAAGCAAGTTAGACTGCATGACATTCTGACCTCCCCTTCAAAGTCATACAGCATCATGTCTGTTAGTGGAGGCAGCTCTAAAGGCTGGCCCAAAGTAGAACCTGCCATAGTCAATGTCACTGTTTCTTTGATAATCTTGAAGATAACTCAATCAGAAGGCATATGAAGATATTTAGTAAAAATCTTTTGATCATGCCCCTCATAAAAAGTTCAAAGCCAGGACAGGAGGTACAGAGGAAGGACATAAGGCTAGGGAAAGAGTCCTGCACCCTGGAGATTGTCCAAGTCAAAGGCACTGAGAGCTAGTTTCAGCATCTGCCTTGGCCATAGTTGTAAGGAAACTTCTTGGTTGTGTGCCATCATTTTCTCCTGTGAGTCAGTTTCTCTGGGTCGGATGCTGCTATGGACACAATACAGAAGCAGGGAGATGGCATATTGCTCTGAACATAATACTCTGTCTCTGTCTTTCTGTGATATTTACTGGTGCAGCTTTGACCTTTGGCAGCCACCATTTAACTCTGGAGTGAGGCCTGGCAGGGCCTGGCATCAGGGGCAATAAAGGATGATTTGAAAGCAATGTGTGTCATCTTTGGAGTCAAATTATTAAATATAATCAACCAAAATGTTAGTTGCCAAAGTTACAAATCAGTGTCTTATTAAAGAGATCCAACTATAGTAAATTATCTTTAAGATACAGAAGAGAGATCAAGCATGAGTGGGTAGCTATTTGAAAATAAAATAAAAATTGAAACAGGCTTCCTAGTGAGGATTCTATTATAGGTAAAAGAAAACTCATGTCAAATCCTGAAAGGAGGGTCACATTTAGGGCAAGTAATTGAACTGGGGCAGGTGGGGAGGTGTCATTTATTCCTCGATTCATTCAGAAAGTTTGCACACCTTGAAGCTTATCTTCATGAAGCTCTGTTCAGTGGGGCACTTTACGTAGTCAGAATGGAGACCAGTGTCTCGTTACTGTTCTCTCGTCCCTGGAACAAAATACCCAACACCTAAAGTGAAGGAAGGAAAGGTTTATTTAGCTCATAGTTGGAGGTTTCGGTGCATACTCTGCTGGTTCCAAAGTAGAGTGGAATGTAGCAGAGAAAACCTTTCATGGCAGCAGAGCAGAGAGCAAAGGGAGAGGCAGCAGCTAGCTAGCCTCTGCTCACATTGTAGTGCAAATTACCCACTCCAGGCCAGCATGTAGCACACCTGCGATGCCAGCATTAACTCAAGAGTTGATCACAAACTCCAGGAGCCACGCCATGGCTACATGAGGCTTTGGGGGGCAACAAGACACAAAGTATCAGAACAAGAAGCTATCATTATGTACTGTACATTTCCAGCAGCTAGACAAAATGATTTGGAAAGTTTTCACTGTAAAAAACTGATAAATGTTTAGGAGATCATGAACCTCATTTACACATTCACAGTTATATACGTGTATGCAGCAGTACACAATTTTGTATTGGTTAAAATGATAAAATGAGACACATTTCTTCCCCCTGGATTTGAAATGCCATCTGTCATGTGCTGACGTGGCATGCACACCTATAATTGCTGGGGGCTTTCTGCAATTTTATCAATCTGTCACTCCAGTTATGCTATCTGGACCATACTATTTTAATTACATGGTCCTCCATGTTTCGACCACACGTTACTGAAAGATGACAATTATACAGGAGTGTTTCATGTTTCCTTGAATGAGTAGTGCCAACATTTTAAAAGGAAATACACATAGGTGTGATTTTTTTTTCATAGAACAGCATCTCATGAAGCAGATTACATCTGATACTATGGTTTGAGAAATATAGAACTTATACTGTCTTAATTCAGAAAGGACTAGATTGCACAGAATAGATCTTACAGAAGGTTGGATTCACTTAGCATTTACTGAGTAGCCTCCACAGCCAGGCCTAGTGGAATGCTTTAGCTGCAATGTCCCATTGACTCCTTACCTTAACCAGTGGGAGTCAGTGTTACTGCATCTGCTTACTGGAAAGGGTTGCAGAGTTAAGGGATTGTGTCTAATATGTCTCAAGTGGGTTGGCCAAATAGCTCAACAGATTAAAGCACCTACACAGGGACTGAGGTCTCTATGCCGGGGCAGCTGAGATGGCAGTTGAGACTGGGTGTGGTGGCTTGCGTCTATAATCGTACCTCTTGGAGACTGTAAACAGGCAGATCACTATGAGTCCAATCTAGTAGTGAGACCCTGAACACCCTGTAGATCCTTCCCTAAAATCCGATAAATAAATAAATAAATAAATAAATAAATATGTCCCAAGCATGTACTAAGTGCTGGGGATGGGCAGTTAAATCTATACATACCTGTCTGTCAGTCAGCTAGGTGTTACTGTTGTGGACTATTCTAAGATATCTCTCTAAAGCTCATTGCATTGAAGGCCTGATTGGTGGATATTTGGAAGTTGATTGGATAGTGAAACCTGTAATAATAGATCAGAATTTGGTGGCATTATTGAGAGATGATAGACATGAAAGGTGGGCCCTACATGAAGGGAGTAGATCATGGAGATGTGACCCTGGTTCCTTTACTTGGATCCCATCCCCATCCTCTTCTGCTCTTCCCCCTATTTTCTGCTTTGTTTCGTGGCTACCATGAGTACTTTTCCTCTACCATGAGTATTTTTCCTTCTGCCGTGAAGTTTATTTTATTTATTTATTTATTTATTTATTTATTTATTTATTTATTTATTATTTGGTACAGAGTCTTGCTATGCAGCTCAGACTCAGAGTGATCCTCCCCAGTACTGGGATTATAGACGTGCAACACCATGCTCAGTTTTAGTGGCCAGCATTGTGTGCCAAGACAGCATGCAGTACCTGGGATCAAATCCAGGTCCTTGTGCTTCCACAGCAGGCACTTAGACTGCTGAGTTATCTCCCCAGCCCTGCCATGAAATTTGTGCCATGGCCTGAAATCATGAGCCAAAATAAACTTTTCATCCCTTTAAGTTGTTTTTTCAAATATTTTGTAACAACAGAAATATAACACATGAGGGCTGGCCAAATGGCTCAGTGGATTAAAGCACCTGCAATCAGGCACAGGGGCTTGAAACCCAGGCCTGCCATGCCAGCCCCACCCCTGGGGCACGCTGAAACAGAAATTGAGATTGGGCATGGTGGTGCGTGCCTGTAATCCCAGCTCTTGGGAGGCTGTAAACAGGCGAATCACTACAAGTCTGATCTAGTAGTGAGAACCTGGACACCATGTAGACCCTTCCCTAAAAATACAGAAAAAACAAAAACAAACCCAGAAATATAACACATGAAGCTGCTACTGATGTACTCACAAATAATAGAAATAATAGCTAACATTTATGTAGCCTTTTCTGTGTGTCAAGAATAAGGCACTTGATCTTTTTTTTTTTTCTGGAACTGGGGCTCAAACTCAGGACCTGGCACCTGCCAGGCAGGCACTTGTGCCCGTGAGCTATCTCCCCAGCCCTTTACTTATTCTCATTTTGCCCTTGCAACCACTGGATGTTTCTCCAGATAGGCACTGTACATATCATTTGTAAGGGGAAAGAATGTGTACCTTAAAGTTAAACAGAACTGGTTCTTTTTTATAGGTGAAGACACGGAGTTGTGGAGAGCTACCTTATTTGCTAGCAAGTTACACTGTTAACAAAGTGTCAGAGCTAGGATTTAGATCCAAGAGAACTCAAGCTTAGAGTACAGTGTCTGCACAGTGAGCCCCAGAGCACCCCATTCCCTCTCTCATTTCCATTTATTTATCTTCTGTGTAGCCTTTGAGGCCTCTGTGACATGCCAGCCACTTTGTGAAGCCTTTAACTGATTCCTCGACTGTATGGAATGTTCGCCTGCCTTCTTCCCCCATCTAAGGCACTTGTGTGCCATCCTACCAGGTCCCAACCTCCCTGAAGGACCACCTCTCTGGCAGCATGTTGGCACAGTCCCCTGCAAACAGGACAGATATTTATTGAGCCTATTGGGTTGCCTTGGGGGCCAATTGCAAGACCTCATTTGAAGAAAATAGTTGGGCAAATGCTGGAGCCATCATTCTGGACAGACAAGAGGGCCTTTTTAAGGATACTGTTAATAAGTGGTATGGTGAAAACACAGCTAGACAGAACTGGCTTGACAGTTGATCCCATCACTTCTTAACTACTTACTGGAGCTGCATTTCCTTATTTGAACATTGTGTGATTTATGTTAGATCAGTCATATGGCAAGCCTGTGGCACATGTTTTAAAATATTTGCCATTGCTGTATTAGATGGATGTTCATAAATGCATTAAGAAGTCCCTATCAAAGTATGGGAGAAGGACACCTTCACACATCATTTACTCAACATTTATGGACCTCTTATGAAGCTTGAAACAATGCTAAACAGCATGTTTATCAGTTATTTTTATGGAATAGTGTTTCAGGGTTCAGGCCAAAAGTACCCTAAGAGCATCAAATGGAAAGATTATTACAAATTTGTAAAGCTGAATAAACTGTTTTTAAGAGGCTCCTACTGCACCTATGCTGGCGATGATGCATCTCAACGCCATGCTGATTTTTTCCTTTGATCACTAGAAGCTTAATGTTCAGTTTACCAATGTACACTACCTTCATTAGCAGTGTGTGACTTTTTCAGAGCTCCACATCAGGGTAGTGTGTCTGTCACTCAGCCAGGCTTTCTGGCTTCCCAGTAGTTGTTATGGAATCAAGCATTTGGTCAGTTTTCTAATGATAGTACCAGATCATCAGCCAGGACATAGGAAGAGAAGGGAGGCCTCTCCCCACAGCACTTTTAGAATGCCAGGGATTCTTTGTACTTTAGGAGTTACTTCTGTAACTAAAGGGGCTCTCTCTATTTTCGTGCTTTGTGCACCTAATTCCAGTGTTCTGTGTGTGATTCTTATCAGCTTCAGGCCTTGCAATAAATCTTCAAAATCAAGGTCAGCGTGGGTTTAATGCAGGAAATTACTTAGCTTTCCTAAGGATTAAAATTAGCAGGGAGAGAGTGCATTGTTATATAATCAATAACACTGGCCCCTGATTAAAAACACAAATCCAATTTAACTCAAAATTATCCTCTACTTTGCTGTCCTCTAAAATTGGATTATACAGTACTGTAAATGAGCTGGGTCTCCTGAAAGCAGGCAGATCTCTCAGCATCAACCCTCGGGAGGAAGTCTTCCAACTTGAATTTCCTGTCAATGAACTATTATTTCTGAGTCCAGCATTTGAATCATAATTCCTACGGCCACTAAAGGTTGAAGAGAGAAGATGGTATAAGAGAAAGCTCGAGTTTCAGGAATCAGATATTAGGTTGAGATTTTGGCATCTCTTCTTAACTAAGTGCAAATTTTGATCAAGTTGCTTTATCTGATTTATTTTTATTTTCTTTACAAATTAAAATAAAACTTGAAAAATAGCGCAATGATAACTACTTTGCAGAGTCAGTTTTAGCTGTTTAGAAAATGCAAGTAAACATACATAACCAGGCTTAGCACATACTAGCCCCTTGATATATGGTAACTAGTGCTACAAGTACTTAGTATAACACAGATCAGAGGACTATTCAAATTGAACTGTTCCAGAGCCAGAGGGCTATGTTTTCAGCTCAGAAAGAGAGGCCAGTAGTTCCTGGTTCCCATCATACTTTAAAATCTTCTGAGAAGCACTTCCCTGGCCTTCCCCCTGTAGTTTCTAACCTAGGTGAGGATGGGCATTCACTTCCTCTTAAGTGCAGGTGTCATGTGCAGTCAATATTAAGAATTGCTGCAGTGGATCCTCCCCAGTGGGCACTGGCTGATCTAGTGGGCCTAGCAGAGATGGTACATGGTTGGGGGTGTGGTACAGAGGTCTGGGTCCAGTGCTCCTCACGCTTTCAAGTGCAGAAACCATCTTGTTTGAGGTCTAGAAGTGACAGATCTCAAAGAGACTGACACCTGCTGAGAGTGAATATAATCTTGTTAATTTATGATGAAGATTGTAGCTATCATACAAATCAAGGATTTGCATTGGCCTGAACACCATGTGCTCCCTGTAAGCAAACTCTAAAAGAAGCCCGTGATCAGAGTGACTCAGATCAGAGGAAATGATTGTGTGGTCTGCATGTTGCCTGCCATCTGGCTTGCTAGCTCACAAGGCATGTATCTGTCAGGTGGGCTAGATGACCATTTGCTCCTCCAGGTGTCTTCTCATCCTCAGGGGCATCTATGTGGACATGTAACTCCAGAAAAGACCCAGTATGATTTCTACTGCATGCTTATCACTTTCATACCCTCATAAGGTAAAAAATATCGTAAGTCAAGCCATCATATGTTGGAGACTACTAGTGTTTTTGGCTCTGAAAATGCAGAAATAAATAAGACCAGCAAAGTGCCTGCCCTCTTGAAATTTAGTTTCTAGTGAAGAATGCTGGGCAAACAAGTACATCACATGTTATGCCACAAATAAAATAATGCATGCCCTAAACTCTGCAGTATATGTGTGTGAGGGAACAGGTGGAGAGGCTGCCGTAGTAAAGGCCTCATGAAGAAATTCTCTAGCAGAGATGTGAATATCCGGGAGGAGTTGGTATGTGATGACTGGGGAGAGAGTATTTGGAGACCACTAAGGCAAAGACCTAGAGATAGGCCAGAGCTAGACGCATTTAAGGAATAGTGAGAAAGCATAGCCAGCAAGAAAGTAAAAGCTGAGGCAAAGTCAGAGAGCAAGTGTGGCCAGATCTGGTGCATTTGGAGCCTCTTGAGAGGATTTTGACCACATCTTGAAGCTGGCTCAGTCAGACATATATTACTAAAAGGTCACCCTGGCTGTACCTGCATAACTGACTTTAGGGGGCAAGAATGAGAACAGAAAGTCATAAATGGGCCAGGAGACAGAGATAGAGATAGCTACAGGGATCTGAGGAGTACCAACTGAGACCGAGCTCACAGAAAGCCAAGTAGAAGACACATGCATGTGCGGACTGTGGGCTGCAGCACATGGGCAAGAACAAAGCTGTGGTGTGGAAGGACCTGTAGGCAGAAGTTAGGGAGCCTGCCTGCAGGAGTAAGGGCTGCTCTTGAGGAGAGGAAGTGGAGACTGCCTCCTGAGCTGCTTTCAAGGAACCCAAGTGAAAAGGTGGGTGGGGAGCACCTTTGACTGGATGGAAGGAGCTGAGTGGCAGTGAGACTGCTCACTGTTGGGCCCTGCTGAGCCACCTTTGGGGAGCACTATCTGGCTGTGCCTTCCACGGAAGGAAGGGTGTCATTCTTCTGACATGGGAAACCTGGGAGCTGTTTCCTTTTCTTTACCCTCCCCTGCGGAGAGTAGAAGGAAGAGGACAGCCTGCTTTGCTTGTCTTTGCAGCAGAATGAATGGGTTGGAGAGTCAGGAGCCCTGCAGAGTGTCAGCAGAGGTAGCAGCTGCCACGGCTGCTCTTGTCCATTTTTGGCAATCACCATTGGGGAATGCATCTGCGGCGCTCCATGTCAGAAAAAGATGACCCCAAAGCTTTCATTTATCAGGCTTTAGGTAGGCTCCAAGGCTTAGAAGCTTTAGAGAAATGTCTGTTTAAGGTGTCTTATTTATGCACAGGTGTCAGCAGTCAGTCTAGATCAAAATGTGGTTCCCAGAAGCCTAGAAACTTGGCTGGGCCCTCAACATGAATAAGAAATACCCTAGCTTCAGGGCCCTTTCGGAGGCCAGATATTTCTGGCTGAGCAATGGAAGGAATGTGGTGCAGGGATTTTACCCAGGATTCCTGGGTACATTCTACCATTTTGGCCTTTACTACTCTGTACTGGGCTTTGTCATCAGACAATGCCAAAGGGTTGACAAGCTTGAAAGTTTGAATTCTGCCCTGTCACCACCCCACCATCCTGGGATGTTCCCAAGGCAGGGAGGTCAAGACAACTTTCTGCTTGTGGTAGCAAAAGACAAGGGACATTCTAACAAGCGAGTGTGGACCTGTAGACTAAAGAAGATGCTTCTTTACTGGGCTAGAGCAAGATCCTGGACCCAGATTCAAAACAAGCCAATGGCTTCCTTTGCCTCTTCTCCAAGCCCACCTGAGAAGTGTTCTATCTAGAAGGGCTGGCTGTAGCAGGGAGCCAGAAGCTGGGAGCAAGACCAGGTGAGTGAAGAGGGCAGAGAAAGTGAAGGAAGACAGAGCTTCCTGAGCCTGTTGACTTCCAACCCAGGGGCAGTTGGGCCTAGGCTTTCCTTAAATTCTGAAAACCCTTTTTCTTTTTTAGTAAATATAACCATATACATAAGCATGCATAAAAATGTCTTCGGAGTTTAACAAGGAATTCTAAAGTATATATCTGGCTAATTTTTTTTAAATTTATTTATTTATTTATTTGGGCTGGCTGAGGCTGCCTTAAGAGCAGTTCTCATGCTCCATGTGGGGGTGGGGATCCAACTGTGGTCCAGCGCCTGAGAGACTTTGCTGAATCTGTGCTTTAACCGACTGAGCTACTTGGCAGGCCCACTCTGGCTAATATTGATTAAGATGAGAAGACTTGTGCCATGGATGCCCCTTGCTGTCCCCAGAGTACCCATACCCTTGGCTCAGAGGAACACCATCTCTTTCCTTTATAATATGATCACTTAGGTACCTGTTCATAAACAATACATTTTTATTGCCTTTTTAGCAAGACAAGAATGGGAAACTACTGTTG
Organism: Capromys pilorides; assembly: GCA_004027915.1. NCBI lineage: Eukaryota > Metazoa > Chordata > Mammalia > Rodentia > Capromyidae > Capromys > Capromys pilorides. Next base: position 2,274 of record PVKN010013856.1, on the reverse strand, counting down.
GTTTTTACTTTCTTTTCCCATGTAATGTTGCTTTTTGAGATACCCTATGTGTAGCCTGAGTTTATTGATTTTCAGTGTGGTGTAGGAAGAGTTCCCAAGGATACACCACAATTTTTCCATCTTGATAGGGGATGGGCTCATGTATAGGGTTGTTTGTGATGGGCAGTGCTGTGTTGGGTGTATTTTGAGTGTAAATGTTATTGTTTGAATAAAAAAACCTGCCAAAGGTTTGCTCACCAGCCTGTAGTGCCCCTGAGAAATGGTAGAGCCTTTAGGGGATTGAGTCTGGTGGGAGGACGTTACTGGGCACATGTGTGTAGGCCCTGACGCCTTGCATCTTTCTGCCTGCTGGCCACCTTGAAGCGAGCCGCTTTGCTCCGTCCCATGCTTCCTACTGTGATGTTTGACCTCAGGGCGGGCCAAAGCAGCACCCTTTGACCAGACTAGGCCTCCAAAGCTGCGAGCAAGTACAAATCCTTCTTTTATGGTTTGTTATCATAGGTATTTTATCACGGAGATGGAAAATAAACACTGCCAGCATACATACACACTCAAGTTTCTCGGTGCCCTGAAAGTTAGAAAATTTAGTTTTCATATCTGTAACTGTGACAATAACACTTAACTGATTTCTAAGAGGATGAGTTGAGTTGTCCAAGTCTGCTGATTTTTTTCTGTTAGCTACAGAAAGAACTGTGTGAAAATCTCTTATCACAATCATAACTTTATCTGCCATTGTGGTTCTGACATTGTTTTGCTTTACACATTTTGAAGCTGTCTTAGTAGATGCATAAAATTGTGGTATGTTCTTGGTGGACTCAGCATATTCAGAAGATAATTTTGCCTTATATAAAAAAGTTTCATGAGAGCATTGTGTACCCCCAAAATCAAACAACAGTCCAATGGAAAAATTGACCAAATGTTGTCATTTGATCATCATGAAATGAGCCTAATTAATTCACCTAATGCTTTTTTTTTTTTTTTTTTTTTTGTCTTTTTGAGACAGGGTCTCGCTATGCAGTTCAGGCTGGCCTTGGGCTCACTTTTGTATCCCAGACTAGTCTCGAACTTGCACCAATCCTTCTGCCTCAGACTCCCAAGTGCTGGAAGTACAGGTGTGCACCACTATGCCTGGCTTCACCTAATGTTTTTTACTTTAAAATTTATGTTGCAGTTCTACCTTTGTCACCTCTAGGATCTTAAGAAAAAGGGACCCCATGAGTGAGAGAAGTTTGTAACTGAGAGCTATAGAGCATGGGGGGAGAGGAGCAAAGCTGCTCCTCAGGTCCCAGTCCCCTCCTCTCCCTCTGGGGTTGGCATCTGTGATCTGTCTGGGCTCAGATATGCTGGGGCATCCTTGGCTTACTACTTCTTGGGAGCTGGAGTGAGGTGGCTGAGGCGAGCCTGGACCTAGACGACCAGGAGCAGAGTGACAGAGGCCAGTTGTATGTGCCAGTGACCTCTCCGTATAGTCATCCAGCTCCAGGAAAGGAGCTCTGGGTTGGGAAAGATAAGGCGAAGCTGGGTGAGGATGTTACTCTTCCTCCCAGCTCAGGATGCAGCACCAGATATTTGTCAATTTTATTTTTTAAAATTATTATTATACTATTTTATTACATTTTGATACAGGATCCCACTATACCATTTGGACTCATAATGATCCTCCTGTCTCAGCCTCCCCAGTACTCAGGGGGCTGCTGTGCCTGGTGTCAGGGCCAGCATGGTGTGGCCAGGGTTCTAGGACCACACCACTTGGAGTCCTGGGCATTGAACTTGGGACCTTGCAAGGCAAGCTCTTGTGCTGCCTAGCTATTCCTTTATTGATGTATGAATTCACGTCTGAGCAACGAACATTTATCAAGTATCTGCTATGTGCAGACACTAGAATCTCTTCTAAGTTTTGGGCTCTTCTAAGTTTTCCTGGTTATTCTTCATATACACTAGATGAAACTTGGCCTTGAAGGCTGAAGTTGGTCACTGTGGCCCTGAGGTGGCTGGGGCAGTTTTGGCCAGTTAAGGGCAAGATGGTTGGGCTGCATGTGGCCTGGGCCTCCTTTTTTTATGAATAGAATGTGTATTTTTTTATTCATTTTAATGAGAAAAAAAGATAAAATAGCAATGAAACAGTTTTAAAACAATTTAGTAGAATGGTTGCAACAATTAATACCATGCATATTGTTTTCTTCATAGTAGCTATTCAGAGGACAAAATGAAGACCTGATAGCTTGTCTAAACAATATTAGTATAAACTTTTATTCTCAGTGAACTAAGACAAAG
>PVKN010013855.1:0-19597 GCA_004027915.1 Capromys pilorides | reverse complement strand
CAGGATTTTTCTAAGTTTCCAAACTAAAACTTGCATTCCTCTTGTCTCACCTCCAAAGTAGCTGGGATTATAAAAATATGCCCAGCCTGAATCTTTTCTTGAATCAATAAAATGGCTCCCCTCTGATACAGGGCCTTAGCAAAGGCGACCTAGGTGTTACTGATTCATCTTAAGCATCCCCCATTAATCAAGGGTTGTTTTCCAGCGTCTAGTCTGGTTCTATTGGGCAGTGGTGGAGCTGGGGAGGGGAGTGGGAGGGAGTTAGATCATTGCCTCCTGGTCACCAAGAGATGAGTAGGCTCCTCTGCTGCAGTCCTGCCACCCTGAGATGCTGCCTTCCCAGAGGCCCCAAACCAACTGGGCCAATCAGGGACTGAAACCTCTGAAAATATAAGCCAAAATAAGCCTTGTCTTTCTTGAGTTGATTGTTTCAGGCGTTTTGCCACAGAGAGCACCTAGCACACTGGAGTTTCCCACATACTCATGAGGCTGGTGAGATGTGGGATGACAGAAGTCTTGGAACCCTGCCTGACAGCATCTTTCCTGTTCCAGACTTTTCCATAGAGCACCCAAGGACCAAAATTGAAGTGAGATCCAGCCCTTGTGTGTGCTTCAGTCCAGATCTACTGCTGGGGCGAAACTAACCAAGGCATCAGCTCTTCCTCCTGCCATGTCAGCTTGTTTCTTCTTTGCCTCTCTTTACCTAAAGACCTCTTCTAGGGCTGAGAGCTTTTGCTCTATGATAACAGCTATGAAGACAGCCTCTTCTTCATCAGGGGAAAGATCACAGACTGTCCTGAGGTTTTTATTTTGAGGAGAACAGATTGGTCTCAGTACAGAGACTCTGGTCAGTGCTATGGGAAAGCAGGTGACATCCTGCAGCACCTGTGTGATCTATTATCTTGAGGCCAGTAGGAGCCTCAGGAAGTAGGCTATGCACTGAGGTTTCTAGCAACATCCTCTCAAGATCCAAACAACTGTGTGCCTGAGGAGCAGTTTGGACAGATATGATAGCAGCTTTGTGGGAGGGAGAGTGTGCATTGAACTGTTAGCCACAGTGGTCTGAAATGTAAAGGTCCTCTTCTAAGGTACACAGACCTCCTCCAGAATCCCTAAGTAGAACTATTATCTTAGTATAGCTTCCTAAGTAACCTCACATATTTTTGTGACGGTAAAACATTGTTAGAGAAGGGGTCCCTCAGCTTCACTAATCTTTTTTGGCACCAGAGTCTCAAAAGGAGGAGACCACAGTGTCTCTCTCAGAGCCTTCACCTTCCTGTCTCTCTTTTCTGTCCCTTTCCTCAGCTTCCATAGTGGACAGTTTCAAGGCAAGAAATCTCCCGATGCTAATGTCCCTGCTAGCAGGACTGTGATGTGTTCATTAAAATATCTCTATCAGGAGCAGATAGAAAAACCATGAAGAAGGTCACTTCATTGTCAGTTTCTAGTGATGAAATCAGCCCTGCCATTTATTTGTATCTTGATTTCTTCCACAAGGGGCTTGAGGCAAGCAAGACCATGCTGACACATGCAGGCCTGTGTCTTAGGCACTCAGCAGGAGGCTAGGAAAATGGAGTGGTCTTGGGGCGCACCCACAGACCTGGCCCAGCTGTTGAGGGTTGAGGTCAGTGCTAACATCTGAATGGGGTCCCCAAAGCACCTTCATCATCTTCAGAGCATAGCTCAGAATCTAATAATAATTTAAATGTTTTTTATCAAACTTAAAAAGCTGATCATGTTCTGCCCCATAATCCTTGTCAGAAAAGGTAACCTGCTTAATAAGTCTCCGTGGTAATGGACAGAGTCAGTCAATAGAAAAAAGCTTCTTTAATAGTTCTTTTTTTCTTTTTTTTTGCAGTACTGGGGATTGAACTCAGGACCTTGTGCTTGCCAGGCAAGCACTTATTCTACTGAGCTATCTCCCCAGCCCTTTTTTAATAGTTCTTTGACTTAGTTTTCAAAACATTTTCCTGGAGAGGCCTTGCCCAACTCATTTTCCCAAGGCTTTGGTACTTAGGTGGTGCTGGGGTCGTGCTGGGAAGTCTCCAGGGTCCAACTCTATACAGTTTGGCATTTCGAACATTGGTTACAAAAGCATGGTATTTCCAGATGTTTTCAGACATCACTATACATAAAAATTCCACTTAGGTCCTCAAATATGTATTTTCCCTAGAGCAGACACAAATGGTTGCCCAATATTCATGTCTGTCTGTCTGTCTGTCTATCTATCTATCTATCTATCTATTTGGCACAGGGTCTTGCTACGCAACTCAGACTTACAGTGATCCTCCTGTCTCAACCTCCCTAGTATTGGGACTATTGGCATGTGCCACCAGACTGGGTTTTGGTGGCTGGCTTGGTGTGGGGCCGGCAAGGCATGTGGTACTGGGGATCAAACCCTGGTCTTTGCACTTGCCAGGCAGGCCCTTAGACCACTGAGCTATCTCCCCAGCTCTTTCCCATGTTTCTTTAGTAAAGAATCACCAATGGGAGCAAAATGGTACATGCCTATAACCATAGCTACTTGGGAGAGTAAGGCAGGAGAATTAAAGTTCTAGGCCAGCTTGAGCGACTTAGTGAGACTTGTTTCAAAATATAATAAAAATTGAACCCATTGTCTGGGTTCAAGGCCTAGTATGGAATCATCAAGATACACAGCTGAGCGTGGGACTATGTGGCTAAAGACCATTTCTTCCAACCTCTTCTGCAGCTACATGGATCTGTGACTAAGTTTTGGGCAATGAGATATAAGGAGTGGTATGTACATCTTCTAGGTCCTTCATTTAGCAAAAGGATGGGACCACCATCATCTTTTTCCCTTCTCAGTGACTGGAAGGTTGAATTGATAGCAGGAGCTGAAGCAGCCATCTAGGTGATGAAGCTCTTACTGAGAATGGTAGACTAATCAGGCTGAAGAAACCTGGATGTCCAGTTCCACAGAGCCACCATATCAGCCCTGATTTTATGGAAGAGAAATTCACTTTGTTAGAGACACTGTTATTTCAACGTTTAGTACAGTGGCTCTATTTTCCAGCCATGTTGACCAAGGTACATTTCTCCCTATTCTTAGTTACTTGTACCTTCTCTGAGGCTCCATTTCACCAGCCTCCACCATTGCTGCCATGACCAGTTGCCAGAATTTTCTGAATCACTTGCCCTGACTGCTATTTATTTCACCACTCAGTTTTCTCCTGCCCCCCTCCCCCACTTTTAACTGTCTACCCTGAGCTGCTCTAGGAGACCTGTGACCTTCAGCTGCTGAAAAGAACCCAAGCACAATAAGACAACAAAAACTTGACAAACTTTATTTAGCCCTTCTCATGTGCCCATTTCCACTCTAGTGTCTTAATTGATTCCATCTCATTTTAGCCTTGCAGTACCTTTGAAGTAAGTAGCTGTATCTCCTTCTGTTGGAAGTAAAGAATCTGAGGCACAGGATGGAGGGATTCCCTGCCCACTTGTTCTGACAGGTATCTGACTGCAGAAGTCCTCCACAAGGCTACACCAGGATGGGAAGTCCTGAGGTTACAGAAGAGCACGAGGGTCAGGCTGTCTAAGAGCATGGAGGTACCAGGGATAGCTGCAGACTCTTCCTTGGAGGCTTGAAGTCTTCCAGAGGATGGCAGTCTCTTCTCGCCATCAGTCACTCCTGAAGAGTGGCAGAAGGTAGGATAGAAGAAAGGCGGGCAGGAGAGGACAAGCGGAAGAGCTGCCCAGACTTCCATGCGCACTGACACAAGGCCCTCTGCCTGGGGCTTTGACTACTGAGCATGTACAAATGACCCCTCCCTGGGTTTTCTAACTCAGGGTCTAGCCAGGGCCATCCCTAGTTCAGCAGCAAACAGGACTAAATTTTTCTACAGCATCTTTTAGTACTGTTGTGGTCAGACAGGTGTCAAAAGGCAGTGGGTGGGCTGGGGAGATAGCTCTGTGGCACAAGTGCCTGCCCGGCAAGTGCAAGGCTGTGGGTTTGAACCAACCCTGGTCCCACAAACAAAATAAAACAAAACAAAACAACAACAACAACAACAAAATTTTTTAAAAAGGAGGCAGTGGCTATGGTGGTGGCAAATTCCTGACCCCTCAATCGGCCTTAGTTCTGGCCACATGGATACTTTACTTCATCAGCTTCAGACTTACCCACATCGGCTACAGCTCCTCTGTTAGGCCAGGCCCAGGGTGACATCCTAGGAGTCATCCCAGGGACACAGGCTATCTCTGGCAATTTTGAAATCATCTAATTTGTGATGTTAAATAATATCTCTGTTTCAAGGGGCTGGTGAGATGGCTCAGTGGTCTAAAGTGCCTGCTTAGGAAAGCATAGGCAAGTGCAGGGACCACCACAGCATCACATGCTGCGCCAGCCCCACCCCCAGAGTGGACTGAGCCAGCCATAGCATTAATAATAATAATAATAATAATTCTTCAAAATGAGTATAATCTTTTCTATATCCTGCAACTGAACTCTTTTGAATTAAGAGGTTTGGGAAAAAGAAAGACCTGATAGCACATGGCTGTGAAGAGGGCAGTCATAATGCTGTTCTTATGAAGATGCCCATGAAAAGCTAGAAAGGTGTTTTTATGCTAATATTTATTTTGACTGCACTGGGGATTTGAAATTAAAGCTTGCCTTAAAAGATTTGTCATTCATTCATTCATTCATTCTTTAATTCAATAAATCTTTAATCTGCACCAGGGACTATTTATCAACTAGGGTGAAATGAAGAATAAAACCATAACCCTTGCCTTCTAGGTGCCTGGAGTAAACAGCCAAAGTAAAATTAAGAGTAGCTTGGAAGAGGAATTTTAATCAAAGTTTGGGAATAAAGCCAAATTTAAACTGTGATTGATGATAGTTAAAATTAACCAATTCTGCCTCAAATGCTTGTTGGGACAAACATGCATCATAGCCATGTACTTTTCCTGTGTGCTTTCTGAAAAGCTTATTTTATTAGCATCTTGTCCACAGGCAGTGTTGGTATTCACATGTTTTAGCAAAGAATCACAGTTTTCATTTTTCAGATGTCTGGAGGTTTCATCATTCCAGCCCATGTCTTAGGTGTGACGCACACACACACTGTCCTCTGCAATCTGATATTAAGGCATCTACCACCAGCTGGACACACAGCATTCCAACTTTGGGAAAACAGAACATCGTAAATCTGAACTTGTAAAATTAGACTTTTAAAGAAACAGTGATAGAGTGCCAGTGGCTGTTGCTAATCTATGTACAAATGTGTTTATAATATTGACTAATTAGTTTGACTGCTGACTAACAGGAACAAAAGTCTTCTTCATTTTCTTTATCAAGCCTTTGTTTACCTGAAAGTAGGGACCTTTTCTATTCTGCTCACGCATAATCCTTCACAATACAAATGCCTCTAGCATATAGCTGGCCTCAATGCAGTTTCTGAACAGTGAATGTATTTTTTTTGTGCGTGTATTTAGTACAGGGTCTACTGGGTCTCACTATGTAGATCAGAGTCGTAGTGATCCATCTGTTTTCAGCTTCCCAAGAATTGGGATTACAGGTGCTTGCCACAGCTCCCAGTTTCAGTCACGGCCTCAGCATACCCCAGGGTTGGGGCCAGCACAGGGCTTGGGATCAAATCCCCAGGCCCTGCATCTGAATAGTGAATATATTTTTAAAAAGAGCTTTTTCTGGTTGCCAGGTAAAGGATAGGGTATGGGGTGCAACATGTCAACCATGGTAGCTGTGAAAATCCAGGTGAGACAAGGTAGCAATTTAGGTTAGGGTCACTGGTACAGGTGTTATGAATTTGCCTGGGGTCTCCTTGGAACAGACACCTGCCAGGATTCATCAATTGAGTGGCCATGCAGCAAGAGAAAAAAAGGCACAAGTGTTTCTGAATCTTATGACCAGAGCAGCTGGGTGAATCCTGGGCTGCTCACTGGAGCTCTAGGCCTAGCATGAGCCGAGGCCTAGCCTGGGCTGGTGTGTGCCTGGAGTGTTCAGAGAAGGAGGCTGGTGAGGGAAGCACAGGTAAGCTCTGAAGTCACAGAGGTGCCGGCAGAGGAGGAGGGACCCTTGCCAGCCAGGCACAGTAGTGATTTGCAGTACTGTTCTGAGTGATTGGGAGAGTATCCTAACATGATCCCATGCACATCATTTAGGCTGGCTGTGTGTGAAATCCACACTGAAAGCAAGAAGTCAAAAGGGGGAGGTGGGCCAGGGCTGTAGAGCTAACAGAGAGCAAGGGCAGGGGCTGAGGCAAATGCGTGAACTTCTGGAGCTGCCTCCTACCCTAGCGTGCTGGCCCACTCCTGCTCCTGGTGGGAGCGGCCCCCTGTCTTAGACTTGCTTTACGCAGATCCGACCTCAGGTTTTCCCCGGCACATTCATTTCCTGGTGTACTGGCAGCTACCTCTATTCTCTCATCCCTTCTTCTTGCTTGTTTGCCATCTGTATCATCCACTCTTCTTTTGCTCCTTTTCCTTAAGGATTGAACCCATGGCTTTTTGTGCGTGGTAGGCAAGTGCTTCAGCATTCAGCAATATCCCTGGGCTTTTTCACTTTTTATTTTGACACAGGATCTTGTTAAGTTGACAAGGTTGCCCTCAAACTTGCAATCCTCCTGCCTCAGTTTCCAGAGTATGCCTGGCTGTTTCATCATCCATCTCCCCAACTAGGAGGTAAGCTTCCTCTGGGTGGGCTTTTGTTTTGCTGACTGTTGTCCTTAGGCCAAGTCTGCAAACAGATCTGCAATAGGTATTTGAAGGGCTTGTATAAATGCTAGGAAAGTGTCCTTTATATGAGAAAGGATTTGCTTTTGCTAATATATAGCATATCACGATCAAAGAACTGGAGAAATAGCCCAACTACTTTAGGGAACTTTCTGCCCTGGGGAATTTTCCACTGACACACAGTCAACTTTGAAGGGAATACCAGTAGGATGATACTTATGTATGCAAGCAATCTCTTGCATCTAGACACAGGTATGAATGGAAAAAATACGTATCTTAAATGACCCATGAGTGGTTCATTTATAAATAGCACATACAGATTTTTACATAATTGCACTTGCCAAGCAAATACACCTTCTTTTATTCTTTTCAAATGCAGTCTCCCTCCCCCACTTCCTATTTTATTATCAACCCTATTTTATCATCAATCCCATTTTCTATTCACACTAATGCTATTAATAGAGAGTATATCTTTTCCATATTTCTCTGCTTATTCTTATAATTCTGTGTGGAATACACACCTGTAACATTCCAGAGGAGTGCTACTTGTTATTTTACAAATGTGGGATCACATACATCTTTTGTTCAGCACCTCATAGAAATTCCAGTAAGCTATTTGGTGTAGCTTACTTTTCATGTTCATTTGTTACATGCTATTCCATCATGTGGATGTGTAGGGCTGTATTCAGCTTTCCTCCAAAAAGGCACACCCTGTGTATTAGCATTTGCTCCTTTGCACTATGCCATATGGCCTGTCCTTGGAATGTACCATTTCTCAGCAGGAGGTGGAGTAGTATATTCATTAATTCAACCTTCCAGTTTTATAGTTATGACAAAGGAGGATTAGAAAGGAAGGTGCCAAATGTCACACAACTATTTGTGTGGTGCTTTATAAAGATGTGAATCACCACTGTTACTATGACCTTCTTCAGAAGTAAAACAAGTGTTATCATGTCAGCCATAAAGGTGGAGCAACCAGAGCCAGAGAGACTATGAATTGCTTTGGTGATATGTCCAGTAAGGACCAAACTTAGGGCTTAAAGTAAAGACTTTCAGGGCTGAGGAGATAACTTGGAGGTCTAAGTGCCTGCCTGGCAAGTGCAAGGTCCCAGGTTTGATTCCAGGTACAACATGCCTTGCTGGCCACAGAAACCTGTGTCCTCCCCTCATCCCCCGAAAACCAGGTGTGGTGGCGCATGCCTGTAATCTCAGTGCTAGGGAGGCTGAGACAGGAGGATCACTGTGAGTCTGAGCTGCATTGCAAGAGCTTGTACCAAATAAACAAAAGATTAAAAAACTTTTTTTAAAGTAAGGACTTTGAATTCTTTCTTTAATGTATTTGGTACAGGGTCTTACTATGCAGCTCCGATACATAGTGAGCCTCCTGTTTTCAGCCTTCCTGGTGCTGGGATTACAGGTGAGCACCACCATGCTGAGTCTCCGTGGTTAGCTCAGTGAACCCAGGAGTGGAGCTGGTGTGGCATGTGGTGCTGGGGGTTGAACCCAGTCCCTGCACTTGCCTAAGCAGATGCTTAGTCCACTGAACTATCTTGCCTGCCCTAGGACTTTCAACTCTTGATACTCAGTACTTTCTTTGCTTCCTAGACTTATTGTCATCATTAACAGAAACTTTCTATAGGACATTTTTTGTTAATACATTATAAACCTAAACTACATGCCCTCTTGGAAAAAAAAAAAGGGTTGTTAAAAATAGGACACAATTTGAGTTTGCTATAATTTACAACATACTTTCTTTATCTAGCCAGATAAATCATTGTTGATGTTGTTAAAAAATAAAACAAAACAAAGAATCAATATTTTAAGTCTTTGAAAACAAACAACTTAGCTTGAGTGTTGGCTCTGCCCACTGTGACCTCTAGCAGATTACTTGGCAACCCCGTTCCCCTATCTGTAAGCTAGGAATACAGTTAGGTACGTTAGGACTAGATGGCACAGGCAGGAGAGCAGACAGAACTTTCCCTGGGACATACATAGTGAGCACTCCATACATATTTACCACTCTTTCGACCACCAGGCTTCTCACTCACACACAGCTGAGCTCATAGGTGCCTTTCCTCCTTCACTGTCCTCGTGCAGGATCTGGAAATCGCTCTCGGCTATGAATCCAAGGCAATGAAATGTCTGTGCGGATGACCTGATTGTTTTTTCACAGAGGTACACATGGAAGAGGAAGACCTTGAAAGAGTTGTCTTTTTTTTGCCTTAGATGGCATAAAGCGGGGGATCTATTCCTAGGGAGGGCAGAGCAGGAACACTCTGTCCCTTCTGAGTGTGGCTGCCTGTGCGAGGCAGCAGAGCACAGATATTTTTCAGCGACAGAGCACAACTGTCAATGGATGTGTTACAGCTATTTTAGTGCCTGCTCCCCTCCTGCAGCAAAGCCATTTCCAAGCCAGTTGCTTGCAATGCATCAAGTGATGAAATACAGATAACAAATTGTGCGTTTGTTTGGCTTCATGCTTATTACACCCCCAGTTCTGGAAAGCATTGCATTTAGCCCCTTAATAACCCCTCTCCTGAGATCAATTATCGGGATTTATCTGGTTCCTCAAGCATAAAAGTGTTTTATTGTTTTCATTTTTGCTCCAAGTGAGGGGGTAGCCAGGTTTGAAGGGACTGTCCTAGGCAGGCATGTGAAGCTGGATTATTGGCACTCAGGACTCAGTAATGGGAGAGGAAGGGACACTGGGAAGGGCCTCTCCCCAGGAATGACCTGGTCCAGATGTTCTCAGCTCTGGTTACTTGCCCAGAGAATGGAGGTCTGCAGGTGCCTGGGAGGTGGGCGCTGTTCCGGGGACAGGCTGGGGAGCAGAACAAGTCACCCTTGTAGACTGCATTGGGCTTGCTCTAGAGTTTTGCTGTAATCCAAACCAGTTGAGCATTTGAGAAGGAGTAGGCACCATGAAAAGGGGTAATGGAATTAGCTTTCATGTTTTTCCAAGACTCTAAACCATATTTCCTGTCACAACTGTACATTATTAATACAAGGCATCTGTTAGCACAGAACCGCCTGAAAATGTGTGCCCCCAAACCTCACATCTGGTCCCCATCACTTATTTCTGACATTTTTAGTGGGGGGAAGGGGATGGGAAAAAAAGAGAGAATTAAACCAAGATGTTGCCTTTAACCCATCAGAAGCTCCTAGCTGAGCAGAGAGCCAGAGTGCTTGACGTGGTTTCTGTGTTAGGTAATATAATTATATTAATTTAGCAGCAAATAGCATGACTCTGGGCCTGGTGGGTGTGGGTCCTGCATGCTTTTATCCAGTCTTCTCCAGCGGCAGTAATTAGCTTCCTCTCACGAAGGGATTAGCAGGACCTCCCCAGGGTGGGGCCTGAGGGGCTCTGGAGCTGTCAGGTGTCACTCCACTCACCGGGCCCCTCCTCCTCCCCGCCCCTACAATTAACTCTCCTGCTTTTCCAGCTCCTCACACACAACAAGACAAAGAGTCTGGTGCCTGAGGTGTCTGTGGCCCAGCCGAAGTCTCTGCAGCAGGAATTCACTTTTCAAGATCAGATTTCAGCTCAGCTAACCAGAGACCAGAGAGAGGAAAGAAAGAAAGAAAGAAAGAAAGAAAGAAAGAAAGAAAGAAAGAAAGAAAGAAAGAAAGAAAGAAAGAAAGAAAGAAAGAGCACTTCTTTGGCCAGAGCAAGAGGGGATGCCCAGAAGCTCTTGCCTGGGTCTGGGTCTGCCAGGGTACAGGTATTCAAGTAAGGGTGCCCTGACCCTTGGGGGCCTGGCCACATGGCCTGCCACTGCACCATCAGTGACTCCCAGCAGCACCCTACTCTGCTGTTCTCTGAGGCTGGCAGTCCTAGGTGAGGACACCTGAAATGACTGTGTCCAGATGGCCTTCACTAGGCACTTGTGGCCAAAGTGTCACTTTGAGCAGCAGTCCTCCAGCTAAACTTACCAACTTAGAAATGCAGAGTTTCTGTGTGTTTCCTTAGTAGACCTTCAAAGGCTGTTCTGCTGTTTGCAGATGGAGGGAACTAAGAACCAGGAAGCTTTTATGCTTTGGTCAAGGTCATACTGGTAGAGTTCACTGAGAGCCTGGGAAAAGAGGAGCCACATATATGTAGGAAAGCTCAATGAGTGTTTTCTGTAGCTATGAAATGAAGGGAAAAAAAAGCTTAGCTTGGGTGGGAATATCCAGGCCTAGCCTGGACAGTGCAGCGAGGCTCAGTCTGGGGTTCAGATTTTCCTGGAGTCGGTCCATCGGAGGTCAGGCCACATGCGAGTAATAAAGGACGCAGTGTTGCGCTCTTTTGGCTGATCCCCCTCTTCCTGGCCCCCTTCCCCAGCCTTGACTTCCTTTTGGATTCCCTACTGACTTCTGGGTGTCCACCATGGGCCCTGTTGGAAACACTTCAGCTTCATCTCAGAGTAAAAGAAAAGAAAAGTTGGGGAAAGAGCCAAGGAGAAAAGCCACAAATGCGCATCTGGCTGAGGCAGGCTGAGCAGCTCCAAGTCTGCAGAGACAAACCATGACGGCTGCTGCAGATGTTGAGTGGCCAGAGGCTGCTTTGCCTTCCCTCCTGCTTCTGAGAGACCAGAACAGCCGGAAAACAGGGCACACTCTCCTCCCAGGACTTTCCTTCCCTGCCACCACCCAAGTCCTTCAAATTTCTGCAGACTACAGAGAAGAGCAAGAGTCTAGTACATTGGGTCATGACATGACTTCTGTGGGGCCTGTGTTTTTGCCTTTGTGATTGTAAGTCCTTTCATTGAAAAAAAAACCTAAATACATATATTGTATCTGGGCGGCATAGTACTTGCCTGTAATCTCATCAGTGTGGAGCAACGAGGCAGTAGGATCCCAAGTTTGAGCTCAGCCTAGGCAATACCTAAACTTAGTGAAACCATATCTCCAAATAGTCCAAGAGCAGAAGACGAAGAAAAAAAAAAAGTAGGAGTGGGACACTTAGGATAGTTCAGTTCAAAGATCCCACATTCAACCTTCAGTGAAGATGGATCAATCAATCTAGACTGTTGGTATAAAGATGAATATTAATACTAATATAGTCTTAGTATTAAATAATCTTTAGCTTAAATTTTCATTTTTCCCCTTTGTGTTTCAAAAAGAACTAGCACTGTAGGTAAGTCAGTCCTGTTTGTATCCTGGGGGCTGTTTCTGAAGCAGCCCAATCTAAGATCTAGGGTATGAATGTCTGTGTGTGAGGAACTGCAGTGAGGCTCAGTGTGCCAGCTTTCACAGACTCTGTCTCTCACCTCCTCTCTATCCTGAGGACTTCAATTCCAGCTCTAGTAGGTCAGGTTTGCTGTGTCTCCAGCCTCCATCTCAACTCCCTCTGCTCTCATCCAGCCCAGCTTTCCCTGCAGGTCCTTCATCTGGTCCCTCCTCAGACACACACATCTGTCCTACCTGCACTTGGGTGCCTCAGGCCTGCACTCCTCAGCCAGGCTCCCTCCTTATCCAGCCTTCTGAGGCTCACGTCTGGAATATCTGTCTGCACCCTCCTGCTGCCTTGCCTCCTCAAGGCAGGGCCTCCTCAGCCTCCAGCTTCGGAGAACTCAGGAGGAAAGTGGACTTGAGAGGAAAAGTAGCCCTCTGGCCCAACATTAGCTTTTCCCTTCAGAAGTCACAAGGCTTCCTCTCTCAGTCCCTGAGGGCTCATAGCTCTACAAAGTCTCTCCAAGCTACTAGGCAACTGACAGGGACTAAAGGAGCTTGTGTTTCTGAAGTGGGAGTGGCTGGTGTTTATCAAAGACTGATGTAAGTGTTCCAACAGCCTCTCCAGATGTGGCATGGTGGAGGGAGGCCTGTCCTGAGCCATGGGGAAGCAGGAAATCCCCAGTGGACTGGGCTGGAGCTTGCTGGCCTTGCCAGAACACTGGCAAGATCTGAAGACAGCATTTCTTACAAATGTCTCCTTCAGAGGCTGCCAGATTCCTTAAAAGCTAATTGGTAAGCCATGACTACTGTAGTGGAGGCTGACCTCAGCCTTCCCTACCTCCCCGTGGGGTCAAGGTCCTTTACAAGGCTTTTAGGGCTTTATCATGGTCCTGCTCTTGCCTGACCCAACTCTTTATTCGGGAATCATCTGTCTGGCTGAAACCTTTCCCTAGAAACCAGCTTTTTTCCCCTGATGAGCTTGCAGTATAAGGAAGCCAGCTCCTCTTACTATTGAAACCAGGCACATCTGGAAGCAGTCAACTTTTCAACAAGCTGAGGGGGAAGGAAAGCTGTATCGTAGGGGATGGATTCACCTCTGGGACTAATTACTCTTTATATTTCACCCGTCACACTTACCATCTTTGTCAGAGCAAAGAGACAATAAATGATCTCATTAAAACCCAGAGAGATGCTTCTTGCTTTAAGAACCTGCTCTCAACACCCTGATCTCTGTTGAGAGCCATGCTAGGGAGGCAGGCACAGGGTCCCAGGAACAAGGACATGTGGGCTGGATGCTTGCTGAGCGATTTTCCCTGTTTAAATGCAGTATCTGTGTCTTCTATCACTTCTGTCATGCCAGAAGTCAAAGTTCTTTCTGACTTGGAGAAAATATGGCACACTCAAAATCATTCTTGTGGCATGAAGCTACAGACGTGGCTCAAGAGTGTTGGTCATGCCCTTCTCCAACCATTTTAAAAGAGCAACCCAGGCCAGGTGTAGCAGTGCACACCTGTAATTCCAGCACCTGGGAGTTTGAGGCAGGTGGACCACTGTGTGTTCAAGAGCTGCCTGGACTACAAAGTGAATTCAAGGCCAGCTTGAACTACATAGTGAAACCCTGTCTCAAAAAGACCAAATACTACTACTACTATTAACAATAATAATAAGAATGATGATAATAATAATGATAATAATAGAAAGAAAGAAAAGGAAAAAGAGCAGCCCAGACTGGGCCACATCGCCCCCTGTCCCCTCGGTCCACACGTCCTTAAGGTGCACACATACATGCTCCCACACTGCTCGGTCATTGAGTACACGTGTGCGCAGCAGCCCCCTGCAACCTCCTTTGCTACTTAAAATAGGTCTGGCAACTTTACTATCAGTTAGGAGCTCCTTGAACACCCAGAGTTTCCTGATCCTTCCTTCCTTTACATCCTTGGAGTTTTATCAAGACCTGCTGGTGGCTTGTATGAAAGCTATAAAATGAGAAGCAACACCCTGGGTCACTAGATTGCAGTCTTTTCCTGGCTCAGAATCACCACACAGGCTCTTAAGACCTTCAGTGGGATATCTCATCCCATCCCTAATTTCTGGCTCAGCAGTCTGGGGTAGCTAAGAACCTGCATTTCCAGTAAATTTCCAGGTAGGGACTGATACAAGGACCATGCCAAAGTGGTTCTCTAGCCTCGTGACACAGAACTTTAGAAATTATGCTTACAAATACAGATACCTGGGCCCTACTCAAAGGGATTCAGATGGAAAAGCCTTGCAAGCTAATAATACAGTTGTCAGAAGAAAGTACATTCATAGCACTAGCACTTTATAGTTTACCAAGCTCTTTGACAAACCATGTTCCAATCACTCTTGGGAATAGAGAACTTTCTTACAAAGAAAGTTTAGCCTCTGGAAGGTTCAGAGATTCATCTGCTATTTCTCAGTAAATGAGTTAAGTCAGGAATTAAATTGAGGATGTCATGGTTTTTCTAAGTGTCTGTCAAAGGTTCATGTGCTCGTGCCTGAGAACCAGCCTGCAGTGCTGCTGAGAGGGACTGTCTTCACAGGTAGGCCCAGAGGAGGACTGTCAGTATTCAGGAGTGTGATGTCAGTGGGGAGGTCGGGGCCGGCTCCTCCCTCCCTCATTGCTTCCCAGCCACCCTGAGAAGAACAGCCTCTTGTACCAAGTGCTCTAGCCACAGTGTACTGTGCTGCCACAGGCACAAGCTACCATGGACTCATGCCTCGGAAACCACCAGGCAGAACAACCCTTCCCTTTCTTCAGGTTGTTTATCTCAGGTACCTTGTCACCCTAGTGAAAAGCTAATGCAGGGGAATTCTGAAATCACAACATAAACTTCGCCACTTCATCAAAACCTGAGTTACAAAGTTGTTTTTGCTCGTTTGTTTATTTATTTTACGGCTGGCTCAGCCTGTCCTACGAAGTTGTTTTAAAGACTGTTGAGTTCATTTCAAATATTTCTGGCTGTATGGTCCCTAGCAGGAGGGAACCAAGGGCCTTGCACATGGCAGACAAGCGCCCTAACCGGGGCTATACCTCCCGCCCTCAAGGCTGCCTTTCAGGAAACTGTTCAGTGGGCTTTGCAGAGGTAGTTTTATGGCCCTGTGGAGGCTGGTCAGGTTACAGATAAGGCTGTTTTGCCCGAAGCAGCATCTGCACCAGTAATTCCCTTCAGCTTGCAGAAGCACGCCAAAAAGACAGAATGTATTTCTCTGGTTTTGCTGACCCTCTCAGTTCACCTTTAAAATAACAGGTTAGAAAAAAGTAAAAAGGTTCAGCCGTTCTTCAGAGGTCAAAATGATCAAATTTTGATCTCACTCCGTCTGAGCCATAGAGTTCTCTGTATGTGTACCAATTTCTAGTCCCCACTGCTGTCTGGCTAAGCTTTTTCATCAGCCTGCATCAGAAGTACTAGCTGTCGACACAAAAGAAAATTGTATGCCTCGGGCTATACCTATGGAGAAATCACCTCTGAGTCTGTCCTCAGATCTTTTCTAAGTGCAAGTTGAGACTGAGGTCTCCAAAGCTACTGAGACCCACAGCACCACTGGGCAGGTAGGGGCACAGGTGCAGCTTGTTGCTGTGGCCTTGGAACAGATGTCACAAAAAGGCTGTTTTGAAATCAGTGCTCCCATTGCCTAAAACAGCAGCATGTAGGCCAGAGAATCTCAGAGATCACTTTGAGAAAAGCAGAGGGAAGGAGGTGGGCGTCTCCCTGCTCCTGGGTGTCTGTGAAGCAAGGAGCTGTCCTATCATAGCACCTCCTGGAAGCTTTGAGATCAAAATAGCAAGCCAGTTTCTGCCTCCCAACTACTTAGGTTTTTTTTTTACTTATAGAATTTGCTTCTTTCAAGCTCTGGGGCCACATGTGTTTTCCTTCCTCTCTCCTTGGCAAGGTGAGGATGGGGACCATGGTGAGACTGTGACTCGCATTGCTGGGTTACCTCAATCAATGGAACCTGGACATATTTTTAGAAATGGGGGAAAAAAATAGTCTCCTGGATGAATGGTGTTGATCTTGTGCTGTTTAGGGAAAGTGGCTCATCAGAGTAAATGTCTTTTCTCTGACGCCCTAAGTATGGTCCCTGCCCCAGGTGAGCAGGTTATTGAGGTAACATTGCTTTTTATTGCTGAAAAGCAGTATAAGTAGAAACCCAGGCTGCTAGAGAGATTACCTGCTTTCAAACTGTAGTAATAAGACATTTTTCTCCTACAATTCTCCTTCAACCAAATAGCATCGCCCATTTACTTGTGGGGAAGAGCCACCTGCTCACAATGACCACACCCATCCTCTCCGACTGGAAGGAGCTGGCAGAGTTAGGTGCAGCTATTACGCAGGGAAATCTCAGAAAGCGTGCCTCCTCCCTGTGCTGTTCTGCTCTGCGTTTCAGCCCTGTCTTCTTCCAGTCACCTAAAGAGGACAGTGCCCCTTCCTCTGGAACCTCCTTCTGGGCTTGGGGAGCTCCCCATCCTAAGATAGAGAGGCCTAGGCCTCCTTCCAGTGATGGAGGAGATGGAATACCATGGCAGGAACTTTTGGGGAGCCCAAGCCAGCTGCCCTCAAAGAGCCTGCTACTGAAGAAAGCTCAGCCGGACCAGAGGAAGAGCACCTGTTCACATGCACACATAGGCGTACACATACACACATACACACACACGTGAGGTGGGATAAAAAATAAGGCGAATGATTGAATTAAAAATTTTTAAAGTATATTACAGTAAAAGACACATTGCCCTTCATTACCCTCAAAATACACTCCCTGTCTCTAAACCTACCCCTTCCATCATTCTTGCCACTGTTTGAAGCAGTCTTGGACGTCTTAGTTCTGAGTGTTTTTAGTTACACTGTTGTCGTTGCCTTGATGTCCTGAGTTGGTTCAAAACATCTATGGCACATTGTGTCAAGTGAAGACATTATGGTATATCCTCATCCACCTTATTCATCAGATCTGGTACTGCAGGACTTCTTGCTCTTCCCTAAAAGTAAAACTAATCAGGAAAAGCAAAAATTTTAATGGATTCTGAATACTGAGGCAGCTATGACACTACAACTAAAGATGCAACAAACAACTTCCTGAACTGCTCTAAGGAGTATCAAGAATGTCTCAAGGGGAATGGGTGGCTATGTAATAATTGCTTTAAAAAAGTGGTTTATAGTCACCGTAATTCTTGATCATGCTTTGTGCCTTTATCTGTATTTTCCGCAAGTGTTATGTTACTATATAAGTGAGATTTTTCATGGAAAACATATAGGGAAGTGATATTGGATGAGTAACAGGCTCTAGGAGACCAGAACATACTTAGTTTTAGTTAGCCTGAACAGTGGATTCAGTGCAGGAAAAAGAGGTCTTGAGAGAAAACATGTCCAGCCAGCTCCCAGTAGAGTCAGCCAGCCTGGGTGTACCCTGCAGGCCAGGAAAGAATGGCAGAAACTCCGCCTGCTCCTTCCCAACAGGGATTCCTTTATAACCAAAGTACAATGGCTTTTCCCAGCCCACTGTAACAGGATAAACAAGTTTGATGTAACTTCCAAATCTATTTTCTTTTGTAAGTTTCATTTATTGAATAAAATAGCGATTCAACATGTTTGCAAATCATGGTGCTGCTGGATGCCAGCGCTGGCAGGCATTCATGTGTTTACTGCACAGATTGCCCCATGAGGTGCTGCTATTCAGCAGGCAAGTGCTGTGGAGTTCCAAACAGCTGCAAGTAGTGAGTCAAGAGTGGTTTTTGCTAATCTTCCAGGGGTTATGTAGTGTGGTGGAAACTGGTTCCAGACAGCAAAAGTACTTGCTTTTAGTGTGGGGACTTGGAGCTCTGGATACTTGCTTTCTTGAACTGACAAAAACTGAGAGCAAGACTGTGTTGTGATTTTGAAAATTTACATTTAGTATTGTCCACATGTGAACCTGGGTTTGTTACTAGAAAACCCGTTCTTTTCAACATTGTTCAGGCCCAGTTCCCAGTCTGTGTGGAAAGTTTACAAAGGCAGAGATGTGACCCACCTGGGGAAAACATGGGAAGCCAACTCTACCTCTTCAAGTTTTTCTGAAGGATTTAATCATTTTCCAGAGGATTCATTATCCAGCTCTGCTGAATGCAGAATTTACTTGCCTCAAGCCAGCCAGAGAATAGTTGATTTTGGCTTCTCAGCAAAAGCACCTTTTGAAGATATAGATAAGAACTGGGGGTTTTAGAGGTGGTCTACCAAGAGGTGTACTTGATCTAGGAATTGTCTTATCCTCTAGCCATCCTGAAGTGAGGATTTCCTAGACCCACTATCACCTATTGCCATGCAGTGTTTCCTGGACTGGTTCCATCCTGCCCTGGGCATGGCCTGGCTGGCTATGGAACCCCAGCCTGGAGGCTGTGTTTCCAAATTGTCAAGACTGGAATGTGAAGCCATGCTGTTGTGGCCTTCTTTCTGCAGCTGAAGCATTGTGAATGTACCCTGAAGCTGGCTGCCAGGTGCATGAGCAGCCAAGCTGTCTGCCTGGTCCCTTCTGTCCTGTTTCTGGCATTGAGGTAGGCTTTGCCTGTGTGTCAGCAGCTTGGCTGGCTGCTTTGAGTTCAGTTTCCCAGGACTTGGGCCTAATCCCAGTCTCACACCTCACAAGGAGCTGGCTGGTTCCTCTTAGTATTTCAGTCTACACTTAATGTGTGATGCCACTGCCAAGAACTCATGAAACTGGATTCCCATTCAGCCTGCTCTGATCAGCCCCTTCTGAATCACTGCCTGGCTGGAAACACACTGCAGTTGTGCCATGTCCCTTGGACTTGCCTGTGGTTGCATCTGATCCACATGCTCATGACATCCTTTTCAGTTTCCACAGCAAGTGGCTCTCATTTGGAACTGTAGGTAATGCTATCCCCTTTTTAAAACAGTTCCATGTGGCCTTGACCTATGCTAAGCAACACAGAGAGATCTCATTAAGTGTGGAGGCTTCCAGAGAGCTTTATCTGCCTTTTAAATTCTTCAATGTAAAGTTTCCAAGAACACTTTAGAAGATCACTTCTTGTGTGGATTTGTTTTGTTTTTGCTTAGCAGTTCAGCTCAAGTCATGGGGAGGGGGGTAGTGATTTGCTAAATTTATGGCAAGGTCTTTTCCAAATGTGTTGACTTGGCCAGCTTTGCCTGGGCCTCCAAAGAATGCTGTGCCCTAGAGCAGGCCCATCTGGTCAGACATAGTCATGTAAATGGGTAGGTTCTTGCAAGCTGTCCATCAACTTGCCATAGAGAAAAATAATTAGCCAAACCTTTAGTTATGCCTCAAAGTGTTCTATTTGCAAAGTTATTTTCATTGAGCCCTTCTGCCAGGAGGAAATACTTGTTGATGTGTGTATTCTGAAGTCTTAGGCTAGTGATATTCAAAACCATTTAAAAATTTGGTTTTTACTTATTAATGATACTTCAATCTTTTCAAACCTCCTTTTAAAAATGAATATTAATATCTTCATCAGCATGCATACAGAAACACAATTTATGAATTGGCCATTATTTTTTCTTGCAATGGAAAATTAATCAACAACTGCCAAACAGACTAGCACAACTGGCAATAACTTTGACATATAGGTAATAATAAATGTATTCATGATCTCTCATTATTTTGTTTATTTCCAATAGATAGAATCAGTGTAAATGTCCCACCTTAAGATTTGTGTTTATTTATTTCTAGTGTGTGCAAAGAAAATAAAACAGTATCTCCAACACTTTACTGT
>PVKN010013854.1:0-19628 GCA_004027915.1 Capromys pilorides | reverse complement strand
TTTTTTTTTTAACCAGGAATCAAACTCATGACCTCATGCTTGCTGGGCCAGCGCTGTGCCAAAGAGCTATATCCCTGGCTCATGGATAATTCTTGTTAAAATGATTTTCAAGTTGGTTTAGTATTTATTTTTGTTTTTCTACTGCTGCCAACCTCAGCACAGTGCTCCAGAAGGGAACATTTGGATGAGTCTTCTAGATGCAAGAAGGATGGATGAATGGCTGTGTGAGTGGGGAGCTGGATGGACCGATGGATGGATGGGTGGATAGATGGACAGAAAGGCATTTCAAGCTTATGATCAAAACCATCAGCAAGGACAGGACATTGGTGGCCCAGGTCATAATTAAGATTTGGATGTCTGTCCACCTCCTCATCTTTATGGTGGCATTTCTTGCCCCTCTCTCTCTCTCTCTCTCTCTCTCTCTCTCTCTCTCTCTCTCTCTCTTTTGTTTGTTGGTGCCAAGAATCAAGCTAAGGACCTTGTGTTTGTTTCACAAAGTGGCTGGAAATCTTCAGAGCAAAGTGCTCCAATCACAGAAGGACAGGGGACGTCCTTAAGATCCCCGACCACCGGTTGTCTCCAGACAAGTGACACTGCCGTGGTCCCATTTATGAGCAAGTCAGGAGGTGAGAACAGTTTCCTACCGGCACTGCATGCTCTGCCCGGCCGGGGCTGTCCGCAGGAACCTGAGAGCAAGTGGAGCAGAGCACCCCGGACGCCGCTGCCCTAACGCCCTGCGGAAATGACCGCTCCGCGTCCCAGGAGCCTCCACCCCTGGTGCTGCACTCGCGGCCCTCTGCTCGCTTTTGTGCCAGTTCCACGTGGCACAGTGATGGAGGTCAAGGAGCAAATGGGTGAGCAGGAGCTGGATTGGGCAAAGCGAGGCAAGCCGTCTCACCGTGTGCAGAACAGAAAACAGTAACATTAGAGAAGCTGAAACAGCGCTTCCCAAAGTTCTTCCTATGTGTGATGGAACCATTCCAGAATAACTGCACACATGGTAGAAGTCCACTCTGAGGCTTCAAAAATGTTCTTCAAAGGAGAGCATTCCATCATACCAGTTTTCAGTCATTAAATTATAGCAGAAACACTTTCATTAGTTTTGTACTCCAGCGTCAATGAAAGGGGTCACAGAACTCTTGGTCCCCAGCGCCCTTCTCCCCTGAGAGTCAAGAGCTTCAACCCCAGACACAAAGCCTCCAAGCCAAGCTGCCCGCTTCCTTCACGGTTCTTGGCTTCATTTTTTAGGGTATGGGTTAAACAGGAAGGCTTACTCTGAGGATAAAAGTTGCCCAGGTTGTGCAGAGTCAGCAAGCAGGCGGCATTTCACAGACAGGCGGAAGCCTCAGCCTCGCCTCCCCGCTCCCTGCCTCCCAGCGGCGCTGCCTGTGATAGCAGGTACCCCCTAGAGGTGAGGACTCTGCCCCAGCATGAGAGCTGGCCAGGTGATGAACACATTTGCAAAGTGGAGGCAACATTATTATTTGCCTATTAGAACTGTTATAAATCATAGCGCCCTTGAGAAAGACAAATGTTTACTCAATCAAAACTCTCGTTCATTTGAGAGTGCATACCAGCAATTCTTAAATTGTCAGACAGCGCTAGTAACCACCATCCCTTAGGACATATAACCTGCAACTGTGTTGATGAAGTTTGGTTTGTGTTGAGACAGGACCTCACTATGCAGTTCAGGCTGGCTTTGAATTCACCATGGAGCCCAGGCTGGCCTTGAACTTACAGCGATCCTCTTGCCTCAGACTTCCAAATGCTGGGGTTAAAGGCACATGCCACCATGTCAGTTGTTTTAATTTTATCTGTTTTTGCCAAGCATTTGAGGGACTGAAAAGCTTTGATGTACAGGTGCTCATGTAGCTGAGTTCTGCAGCACACACAGCGTCACCCTGCACAGTGGCACCAGCCACCGACGTGGTGTCCACGAAGCTGTCACTGTGCTGCTCAGCACTGGGAAGCGGCTCCCCCTAAGGTACCAGGAAGTTTTAGTCATGCATTAAGGACCCCTGACCTCTGTCATGACCCTCCTTGTGGGTGCACAAGACAACTGGATGGTTCTGTGGCCAGGCCTGGCTTAACTTTCTCTGCGGGCAGCTCAGCCGGACACTTCTGGCCAAGGGAGGCTGTTCAGAGATTGTCACTGGGTGACCCGGATGGGGTAGTGTGTGCAGAAAGCTCTCACGTCTGTCATCACCCAGCACCCAGCCTGGACCAGTTCCCAGGGCAGGACTGGGGTCTCCAGAAGGTGAACAGGAGCTCACAGGGCCAGGCAAGTCACAGACCGGCCTGGGTCACACACAGCCAGGGACTGACGTAACAAGCACCGACTTGCGTCGGGAAGGGCACCGAGCAGGAAGGCCATGGAGGCACAGCGTGCGGCACGGCTGCTTGGGACCTGTGGCTGTGGACGAGGCCTCCTGAGCTCCAGCCTTGCCTGCCCCCTGCTCCCACTTCCCACGGCTGGCCGCAGCTGACTTCTAGCCCGCTGCAGGCACTGAGCTTAGTCCGGTCCCGGCCCCTTGCCCACTCGCGTCCTCCCGGACACTGACGCCCATGTTGCTGCCTGGCTGTCTCTTTGAGTTTGTTTTGTTTTTGTGGTGCAGAAATCAAACCCACTGTGTCACACATACACATCAAGTGCTGTCCCTCTGAGCCACCCCAGCTCCATGTCCTCCTATTGTGAGAAGGTCTTCTAGCCTAGCAAGACGGGTCCCCAAGGAGGAAATACAGGAGATGGGGCAGGTAGCTCAGGGCAAAGGTTCTGGGTTCGCTCTGCAGTAGAGAGAAAGAGAAAGAGAGGAACTTCCCGGTGGACATGGTCCGCTGTCCCCGCCCTCCACGTCTGTCCTATTGCCTCGCTTTATGCACATCCAGCCTCCACTGTCTGAACAATGCTGGTCCTGCACAGGTAGGCGCCCAGCCGCTGGCTGCTGCGTGAGCCTCAGGACTGCAGTGTGAGGTGTGGGTGTCCCTGGGGCCCCCTGAACCTGCAATGCCATCGCACGCCATCTGAGCCACTCACACGCAGGCTGCTACGTCCGAGAGAACCCTGCTCTGGAAATGTCCCTGCACCCCAGCAGTGGCCCCAAGTGCCGTGGGGCATGCTGGCTCCCTTAGCATCCCCTTGGGACCATCCAGGTCCTCGCTTACCTGTCTGCAGCCCAGCTCCAGTGCATGCCCCTCCACGCCCACCCTTCCCAGCACGGGAGATGCCCAGGGCCACCCAGCCTTTTCTTTTGGAGCTGCCTGCAGCCCTGAGCACACTGCAAACACCCCAAAGGGGTGGACTGGGCTCCTGCACCCTCGTTGGCGCACCCCTTCTTGTTTCCTAAGAGTTCCCAGCCACGCACCCAGCAATTGTTTCATCTTTAGAGCCATCACTATGACCCTCCACAGATTTGTATTTGGTTTGAAGTCTACCTCAGGTCTTGGGGCCTGTCAAGTGCAGTTTCTCTTTCTGGCCTGGCTCAGAAACTCCTCCATGACAGCACCCATTCAAACGGAGCCCATCACTAAAATCATCAATTATAAAATCAAATGAAGGGCTAATTACAAAAATCAAATTGAAGAGTATTATTACCTTTCAAAATAAATCCATAAATATTTGTTAAGGGGGAAAAAAAAAAAAGAAACAAGCAAATCAGATTTATCCTGAGCTGGCACAGACTGCAGAGGGGCTGGGAAGTTGAGCGAGAAAATTAATTTTTAAGCGACAGAAGAGCAGCCCTTCTACACAGCGGCGTCCTCGGGGACATGGCGACTTCTGAGCAAAGAGCTGTCTCGATGCTCCCTGATGGCCGAGGGAAAGCTACCTTTTAGGCAAAACCAATGCAGCGCTTTCTCAGGCACAACACCAAAAACAAAACGCAGATTATTATAGATTCCCGAAAATCAGATCCATGCTCTGGATCACGCGCTATTAAACAAACATCCCCCAATATTGCAGCCTGGCAGTTTTAATTTCATCTCAAAAATGCATCTTGTTTCTTTCAACCCTTGACTGTTTTGACATTTTCTTCGATTAAATTATAAACAACCATGAAGCCTGATGGTGAGGCTGGAGCCACTAATTTCCCTAATTGTTTGCAGTTGTCTGGCCGGGAGAAGGCCGCCCTGTTAAGAACTTGGTGATTACAGGTCCAAAGACTTCCTTTGTGTGTTTACTCAGCAGATAGGGTTCAAACATTCAGATTATTTAAATTATAGATTTAAATTTCACTGGAAGACATAGGCACTGAAAAACATCTCTGGCAGCTCGCACAGGGGATGGAGCCCGCAGGGTGCAATTGGGTCCCGTAAACATTTCATGTCGCACAGCCTGGCTCAGGGCGCCCTGTCCTTCTGCCGGCTGCCCTGGTTCTCAGAGCTCAGCAGAAAAGATCAGTTAACTATCAGTGGGCTGGTTAGCCATCTATTTATTTTATTAGTAATTATTGCAACCGAGCCCTGGAAGAAGTCGTGCGGGCTGTCCAAAGTCTAAGAGCGGGCTCTTCGGGGCTTCTATGGAGAGCCTCAGAAGTCTGCATTCCTTGTCTCCCCGGGTTCATCATTAACTGATAACGAGCTGCCGTGTCACAGCACCTTGACTTCTCAGTAGCAATAAAAGCTGGCAATAAATAAGAAGGAAGCCAGAGGGGCCCTGGGCTTATCGCAGCTGCATCTTATCTTTATTATCAAAGCCCAGCCCTCCTCCGGGCAGTGTCCAGTCACGTGGTCCGGTGGTTATCAGCCCACCTGTGGCAGCAGATTGCCGCTCCTCGGCAGCATCTCTGCCCTAAGTGCACCTCGCAACCTCTGGCTTCTGACCCAACCCCGAGTGGGGGACAAACAGGCTCTGTTGGAAACTGTGGGCCTCGCATGCAGCCTCTGGTGCAGACCTCGGGCCTTCTAGTGACCTCAGGGAGAGCAAAGCTCCCACACAGGAGCGTTGCACCCCCAACTGACCACCTCGGCCAGACATGCAGCCTTGGGTCGGCGTGTCAGTAACACTCTCTACGCCCCTCATCTACTGGCTACTTCATCGTCAGGACGGAAGTTTCTTCAGAGAACTTCCGCATGGCTTAGAAACGTGCGCCCAGCCTCGGGGCTCCTTTTGCGCGGGTTAGTTAATGTGTAGCAAGGATAATGATGAATGCAGATGCGTTTAGAATCCAGGTGACCAGGAATCTCACAGAGGCCGGAACTGTCTTTCACAGAACTGGAGCTGCGTGGAGTTCGATCCTGAGATCTATTTTCTCATTCTCTAGTTGTTTAACAACTGGATAGCAATTCTTCATTTACCAGAGTACCTGCACCACGATGATTCTGTTTAAAATGTTGGCAAAAATAATGTCAGAGGAATAATACATGTTTATTATGCATCAGTGAAGACAGCTGTCACCTTGAATAGTTTAAGAATTCTGAAATGTCGCTCACATGGCTTGTTGAAATCGAGGCTATGTTTTCTGGTTGGGTGTCTACCAATGGTTAAACAGACCTCACTGCAACTTGTGGCTCATTACACAGAGATCTTAAACTTATGCCTGCCTTCGCAGAATATAAATAATTATGAATAAGGTATAATTATTGGAAGAAGCATCTTGACAAAAGCATGCATTATATACAAATTCAAAAGTTAAAATTGTAGCACTCTAGAAAGTCAAAGGGAAAAAAAAAAAAAATGGGCCACTGCCTACATCTACTGAAGAACCTCAGAACCTATGTCCCAGTTCAAAAGAAAGTTCGGCTTTTGTTTATAAATCTTGATTACCTCCTGGTCTTGAGCTCTCTACAGATGAAACGCTATGAAAATCATTTTAAAGATCACATAAATCCTAAACATCTATAATGCAAAATATCCTAGGAACGGTAACAAGGGGCACACTGACCTGTAGTGTGGAAATTGTTTCTATCACTGGGAAAATAAACAGCTTATAATACTGCATTTATTGTACCAGAGTCCACGCCGTCCAAACCGAATGACTTACAAAAGGAAAACAAATAACACTGTGTGCTTCCAGGAGTTTGCAAGCAGTGGCTGTGTTCCTTGGGTGCCTGGACTTACAGGGGCCCTGCGTCTCCCGGGAGATTCAGACGCACTGATGTCACATTTCTGGTTTCAGTGTGATCACTGGAGACCACAGAAGGATACCATTTGAAAATGTTAGCGAATTTAATTGATTGTGGCATACATAAATAAAATTACTCAGACATATTTAGATAACTATTGATTGACCTAAATGAACCATTTTATAATAACTTGCTTCAGCTAATAACCTTAAGCGGTCGTTTAATAAATAGTAATGTACTAATCATTTGGAATTCCAATGATGGACTATTAAAAGTCTCAAATCAATATTCATTAGGAGGTAATAGCTAAATGTACTCATAATACCTATTAGCAATCATGCTAGGTTTTAAAATATGCAGTACGCCATCTAATCCTATAACCATATACACCCAAAACTTGTATTATTCCCATTGTCTAGATGACAAAACCACGACTGTGAGGCCAGGTGATTTGCTGTGGGTTACGTACGTAGCCGGCGACATAGCCCAGCTCGTAACCCCAGCAGTTTGTCTTCAGGATCAGTCATTAGAACCGCTGCATCCCCCGTAGTCCATACTTGAACTCTGGGAGTGCCGGGGCAGCTGAGAGCAAATAAATTCTTCACTTAATGAGCAAGAAGGGGACAGATTTTCCTTACGATGCTTAATGGCACTAATTGTTACTAGGGATTGATTCATTCCATGAGGAAAGACAGGACGTTAACCTCCACCCTGCCTTAGCCAATTGTTTTTATTTAAAACAACTAACTACAGTTTAGCTTGCAAATAAAAGCATCGCGAGGATGGCCGTGCTTTGCTGTGCGTGTGTGGAGCTGGTAGAGCATCGTCTCCTAGCTCCTCGCCCGCCAGCCAGCACACTCGGGGCTGTGCACACACTGCACGCTCACGGGCACACACGTGTGTGCACACAGGTGTGCAGCCACGCCTGGTGTTTCTGCAGAGCAGTGCTGGGAGGAGCACCCAGCTTTGCATCGAGCATCTTCCCCCTACGGACCAGGATCAGGACCAGGCATGGGCCTGTGGGGCTGGGGATGCGGCCGCGGCTCGGGAGGATGTGGAGTCCAAATGGCTAGGTGACAGGGTGGCCCCGGTGGTCTCCAGAGACCCAGGGTGTTCCCAGAAATCCCCAGCCATGCTCCTCGACTACAGTGAAGACAAGGACAGCAACCCAAGCGAGGAGTCCCGGAGAGGCTGACCTGGAGAAAGGACACAGGTAGAGGCCCACATCCCAGGGTCTGAATGTCAAAAAAGTTATAAAATCAAGCCCAAAGCTGCTACATAAAATGCCATCTGTCTTCTACCTTGACAAATACACCTCTGTAATGACAAAATAAAAAGCAATATGCTTAAAACTATGATTTTTATGTGACCAAAAGTTGAGAAATAACAACTAGTCCTGTTGAGGGGCCAGAGGATTTGAGAAGATAACAAAATAAGCATCCATGTAATGCAAATCACTGCATATTCATTCCACAAGCAAAGCAAATGTCATTGTTTTTTTTAAAAAAAATTAAGATTTTTTTTCACAATTTACTTTTTTATTGACTATCGTGAGCTAAAGAACCCTTAAAATAATACATCACATTCGAAGCATGCACAGGACTTCAATATATTTTCCTTTACTGTTAACCCATATCGGTCACAGTGAACCTCCTGGAGTCTGAGCACCGCTCTGCACCCCAGCCCCACTTACTTAGCATGGACCTGGGTTTGATCCCTAGTACTGCAAGCCGTGCTGCCCCAGAACCCCAGGCATGCCATGCCAGCCACTTAAACTGTGCATGGGGGCGCAGGCCTGTACTCCCAGTGCTGGGGAGGCTGAGACAGGAGGATCACTATAAGTCTGAGCTACACAGTAAGACCCTGTACCAAATAGATAAATAAAAGATTAAAAGAAAAAGGACAAGTGCACGCCACTCTATGCAGCCTCTGTATGTTTCATCTATGCACACAGAAGAACTGTCTTCATGGCAAACCTTTCCACATCCAGGTGTTGCTGTGCTGCTTGGTGAGTTTTGCAGGAACCTTGAATCAGAACACAGAGAGCAGAGAGTGAGTTCACATTCCCAGAAGCGATACAAGGGTCCCCGCATCTGCGTCACCTGCAACAAAGAGCTCTGGGGACTCCTCGGAAGGTCAGTCCCCTGTCTGAAGTGGCTCCCTCCTGTCCCACTACAGCGCTGTGCTTGTTTCCAAGCTCGGCCCCTTTCTACCCACTTGGCAGCCTCCGCCTTCATCTCAGGGGTGCAGGGCCAGGGACAGAAGAAAGCTTTGCTTGGGGGTGGTGGGAGCAGATGTTTTCTGCCCGGGGTCCTGCTGTGCTCTCTCTGGCACCTGTGCTTGAACCAGGTGACAATGAATCTAACATCACAGGTGCCCAAGAATCTGACAAATGCCTTGCCTGTCTGTTCTGTACATGTGACCTGTCACATGGCTCAGGGCTCTCTAAGACACTGGCTCAAGCCCAGCCCCTCCCACTTGGGCCTCTGGGATGTCCCAGCCCTGAGGTTAAACATGCAGATGGGCCAGTGGACCAAGCACCATCAACAGCTGCCAGAGTGCGGTTACGGACAAGGAGTTTCTCGAGGCAGGAGCCGTGCCTTCTCGGACGCAGTGCAGCCCAGGCCCCGCCCTGCAACGTGGCTCCACCGCAGCTAGGCTCCAGCCCTCCACACAGAAGTGTGTCTTCCCTTTCTGTACAAGTAATGATTCCGCTTGCGAGCTCTAGTGACTTAGTCCTCCTGCTAGAATCTCCTGGAGACGCATTCTGTGCACGGCAGAAGATCGGGAGCGGGACGCTGTGCTCTTCCTCCAGAGATGCTCACAGTCCATGGGAATGGCTTCTGCTCAGTGATGATCTGGAACCCAGGGGACGCTTGGGGACGTGGGAATGAACATTAGCGTCTCACCGGGTAGGGACCTGGGGATGCTGCTGGCATCAAGAGCTGCTAAACATCCTGCAATGTGCAGAATAGTGCACACGCACACGCACACACACATACACACACACACACACACACACACACACACACAGATAATGGTGCCAAGGCCAAGACTGAGACATACAGGCCTAATGGGAGAAGCCAATGTTGAGGTAATGCCAACCCGACGCATCTGCCATGGGGAGTAGTGGTGGTGTCCTCCATGGGGAGCTGCACAATCCTCAAGCCCAGGCCTTCCTGCCCTGAGTCTGCTGAGACACAGACATGGAAGTGTCTGGGCGTGGAGGTGTTCAGAGCAGCACCAGCCCAGCCCAGCAGCAGCTGCAGGTGGGGCTGACAGAACCAGGGTCCCCCAAAGTCTCAGTGTCCTACTTGAGGGCTTTCTGTGTGAGGGGGAGGCATCCTTGTCCCTGGGATGCTGGAGAAATGCCAGACCTGTCACACAGGCTTGGAAGACAGCGTGGTGGCCCAGGGACATGGGCGGAGCCCACACAGTGGCATGTCCAGGCAGAAGACGCTCCTGAAGCCCCAGAAGGGGGCACAGCCCTCAAGTTCCTTGACTTCAGGCACCTGGCTCAGTTTAGACCCCGACCTCAAGAGCTGCCGAGGCAGGCGGCGCTTGGGCCACTGAGCTTGTCATGTCCCTGAATGAAACTGATTCATCAAGTCACTGTGGCATCAGCATAGGGTGGGGACAGCACCCCAGCAGCAGTACCCAAGTCCTGGACCACGTGTTGCCATACCCTCTGTGGGAAATCCTCCAGCTTCGCCCCAGTTTCTACCAGGCTGGGGATACAGACACTGTTCATGGGCACCCTTTGTGGGCAGTGTGGCTGGCTGCACGGCTCTGGTTTACATGGGGGATGAAAAGAGAACAGGCCCGTGTTTTTTCTTCCTCTCCTCAGGCCGGGGAGGCCCAAGCTAGGGTTCCATCTTGCTGCTCACTGTCTTGACTTGGATGAGTTCCACGTATTAGCTGGACATTAGGTTCTCAGCTATAATTTAGGAGGCGAATTTCTCAAGCAAGCGAGCCTGATATGGTCACTGTAGCGTGATCAAAGCCAAACAGCAGAGAAAGGAGTTCAGAACCAGTGGAGCCGAGGACTCCCTTCCGAGCCTGTGGCCTTCCATCACGCTGTCGTCCAGAGGCATCGGAAACACAGCTGCTCTCAGTCGGCTGCCGCAATCCCACACTTTGCCACATTTATCCCTACAGCCCCACTGTTTCAGCGGCTTCTGCTAGGAGCCCAATGAAGACAAGGTTTGATGGGGGGAAAATGCCACTTTCCTACCTATTTCAAAGCCTTGTAAGACATGGAGAAGTTTAGCCTAAGAATCCAAGGTCAACACTTTAGTGCTGGCCCTGGTGCCTGCTGGGCTTTTTAGGAGACAGAAACAGCAATTAGGTCCTAAGAAAGAGAAGTCCGTGCAAAGAACCCAAGAAACAAAACAGAACCTCTGAGTCATAAGAGAATCAATTATAAATGTTTGCTCCTGTTCTTTTCCATCTATCAAAATCCTAACGTACAACAGTCAGAGCCGCTTCTTGAAGCTTCTGCCTCACTGGCATTCTAACAGGGTGGTGCACGCCAGGCCCAGCATGGTGAACAGTAAACGCTTCGGACCATTAATTCTATTCTGTTTTCCAATGCGCTCAATGATATTGATAAAGGTTATAAGCTACCTAGCTTGTTCTCTTGTCTAACACTTGCCACCAATGTCAGACCAAGCTTCTCGTAGCCTTGGGCACACGAACAGTAACTTTGGTTTAAAGTAAACATCAATTGAACCATGCACAGAGGCCTCTCAGTATTACATCAAGGAGATATGGAGATTTCATTGCAATTCAGGTGAAGCTGTAACAAATATTGACAATACAGACAAAAATAAAATGACTCTAAATCCATTAGTCACATTAAAGTAACCAAAACAAAGTAGCAGGACAAGCAAGGTAAAAAAGAGAGAGAGAGAGACAAAGAAGGGATCAAATTTTTAATTCAGCTTGAAAAAAGTGGAGGGTCCAGCTCATCAGTCTGCAGCAGAACAGGTCAGACCTGGGTTGCTGCTCGGGTCTCCCTGCCCTGGTCCCCAGAGGTCCCAGAGGTCCCACTGGGTGATGCTCAGCAGGACATTCTGAAGCACAGTAGCGTGCTGGGCCACCCACCGGAGCTCACGACCCCACTGGGCCTGGCACAGGGACAGAACCTCGTGTGGCCACAGAGGTCCATCCAACATCCACAACCCTCTGACAGCCTGAGCCACCGCCCCTAACTGCCTCCTTTGCAGCCCAGGCCACAGGAGCAAGGTATGTCAACTGAGCTCGGCAGAAATGGCCACCCTTCCCCCGGCCCCTCTGGTCTGCAGGATGGTTAGCAGCCTCCTCCCTGGGCCCTGACAGCTCAGCTCTCAGGAAGTGAAGGAGGAGGATCTTGGCTGATTTCATCTCATTTGCCAGGGCTAAGTAGAAAATTAAATATATTAAATCTCTGTATAATCCTTCTATTTCTTAAAGATATCATACTTAAATTTTCAGGGATTTTACGATTCAACAAATACATTTTGGACCATCACTTCTCAATGTTGCCCCTCCACTCTTTAACTTTTGTCCCAAATCAGGAAGGGAATGAATCCGAAAGCTGCTCCGTGTCCTCAGGAATGACAACACGCCTTCTCCTGCATTTCCACATTTCCATTCATCACTAAAGCCCTTGGAGTACATCCTGTACTCTTGATGATTCAATACATTGAATGATTTAATGATTTTACATTTCACTTGGCCAAATTTTTAAGTGGTACAATTTTGAGAACTTCTGCCAACTTCATACAATAACAGCAAATGAAGCATAGCATTGCAATGCAACCGAACTTTATTTTTAAAAGGGCCCCACTGAGTGTCGAGCACTTGCATGGCTCTGCTTCAGAGTTTTGGGAAATAGTCACCTTCCCTTCTGTTCTTGTCTGGTGGGCCTCAGCCTTCATGCGCCTGCCCTGGGTACCCTCTAACAGCAAAACTGCTCTGCTCTGGAGGCTGCTCTGGTCTGTCTCTGTGTGAGGAACTGGAGACCCCGAGGACACCCTGAGCCTGCAACCTGGGTGGATAGGCAACCTCACATCCCCTCCAATCCTCCGGTCCTGCAGGCAATGGGTCCCACAAGAGCAGAGGAGCCGGAGCTGGGCCAAGGGGAGACGCTGCCTTCAGGGGCCCTAGGAGAAGCCATGCCGGCAGAAGGAGTTAGGTTTTCTGCCTCCACTCGGCCTGGGAAGCCACCTATGGTTTTTTGTAAGATAATTGACTGGTCTTGTCTAGATTAGGATCAAAGCCAGAGGGGCTCAAGGGTGCAGCTATTTGTTCTGAGAGCAACAAAAGGTTGGGGTGGTCCTTTGAGAAATGGGTCACTAACTTGGTATTATTCTGCAAAGAGAGACTGCATTCTAAGAGAGGGCACCATTAAGTTCGCATCCAGAAGCTCAAGGTAGGGCCTCCAAGAACTGTTACCTACAAATGTCTGATGTCCCCAGAATTGGGTCCTGCCTGGCTTAGGGGGTGTCATCGCCTGTCCTGAGAAACCCCGGGAAGGGACGGTCGTGGCACTGGTGCACCCAGCCCATGTGACACCATAGCCCTGGATAGGCAGTGTCCGATCTGTAGCCCTGGGCAGCAGCCACGCAACACAGGAGACCCAGACTTTGGCCACCGTGCAGTGGTTTCCAGCCATGTTTTCCATGCACAGGGCTCAAGTGTGGTGGACTGCAGCCGTGACAACGAAACACCGACAGCGAAAGTGCAGGAGGCAGTGTGGACTCAGCTTCCTGTGTCTGCTGCCCGGTCAGCAGAATGGAGACCAGCCACGGAGGTGAGCCGTGGCTCTGGGAAATAGTGTCCCAACCCACTATGGTCTGAGGGTGTCAGTGTGAAACCTGTGGATTCAGTATCCACCAACAACAAACAACACACACACACACACACACACACACAACACACACACACATACACACAATCACTGTAGTTGGAATCATGTATATTCCAAACCAAATGAAGAGGATGAAATACACTCAGATCTGTGGAAGCTCTTCCACAGGCAGAATTATTTATAAGAGAGACGGTCCTTCTGAAGACCGTATGTCCTATAGACCGGGTTCCATAAAGCAAGATGACTTAGAAGATTGTGCCTAGAAATGCCTTCCACAGCACCTGCACCCCAGCCTCTTCTAGGCTGTCGTCCTCATTTTTCCCTAATGTTCCCTTATTTGAAAAGAATGACCAATAATTGTCCTCTTCTGCTGAATGCAAGCCTGGAACTGGATTCGCCTCATAGGAGAGTGGATGGCATCAGTGTTTACAGGTACCTGTGTCTACTGTCTTCATAACTTCAGAAAAAGGCACCGATTTCTCTCCTATTTCTCATCTTAATAAATGATGCTGGTGGATCCTGACCTCCTTGTAGGTGAGACTCACCTGCACAGTTAAGGGATTTGCTAATCAAAGGCTGTTTGTCTTGACATTTTTGGCAGCTTCTAGCTAAGAACCCAAAGCGGTACCAGCAAAAACAAAGTGAGGTTGCTATCAGATGGATCTCATTTATAAATATATATGGCTTTCTTCACAGCTGCAAACTTCTCAGGTAAAACCTCTCCCATAAATGCACAAGAAAACGAAAGATCGTGTACAGGATGATTTATGGCGTGTCCGCAGGCCACAGTGTGTGTGGCTTACCTGGTGGGCAGGGTGCTCACTCTGACATTTATGTGGAGCCCGGTTTCTGAGCTCTTCCTTTAACCTTATCAGCTCGCTGCACGTTATGTAAACATATTTTCAAGTGGAATCTTGTGAATGTGTTACTGTAGGAATGTTAAAGCTAAGAACACCAAGAGACAAAGTTAAATATTCATTCAAACCATTTTCCCACACAAAAGTACATCCATAAAGTACCTGATGTCAGGACTGCCTGGTGCTAATTGCCTAGAAGTTTCCAACAATTCCAGGAAAACGCGTCCCTAACTCGCTGGCAGATCACTCTACATTGTCACCTTACTTATTAATTTAATGTGTTCAATCCATGAAAAAACTGTGATGTGATGTGGAGCCTGGGCTGAAAAGTCCCTCACTGTTGTGTGAAAGTCCCAAGCAGCACTGAATAAACAGAGAGGATCTTAGGCACTTAGTTAAATCGATGGCCGAAGCTTTTCATATTATGAGGTTGTCATTCTATCTTTTTATATTGAAAAGGCACTTTTTCAGCAAAAACCTCTAGTGTTCTTGAGACCTACTTTGTCTTTCCTGCTACATGAAGGTTACAGCAACGAAGGATCTATTGCTACAAAGTGTGTAGAAATATTGCATTTAACAAATGTAGGTTGCACGTTAGCCATTTCAACACGCATTTGATATGTGACTGCATTTGTGCAACATGGTGTGCAAGCTTTGCGTCCGAGGCTGCTTCGGAATCCTCTCTGCATTGAGAGGTAAACAGCACTTGGAACCTTCTGCTCAAAGTGGGTGACTCAATTGTGGGGGTCCACCTGTGACCTAGCTGGGTCAGTCTTGACCTAGGTATAGCTGTCATCTCACAAAGGCCTGGTGCTGGGGAAAGGGAGTCAGGCCTGTTATCACTTCTCCTCTGAGAAGAAAAATCTTAATCCGCACACAGCCCATGCTGGGGAACGCTTCGGTGCCTGGGCCTCGCAGAGATCAGTCCCGCCATGCCATCGACAGCTGGATTGGGCGCGACAGCACATCGCGGGCAGAGAGAGAAGGCGGCTCCTTTTACCTGTTTCTGGGGCTTCTAAGAAATAAAAAGAAACATTTAAATATATCTCAATTTAATGGACAGAGCTAAAGAGGTTAAAAGCATGACAAGAGCTGGCAAGATTGAAGCATCCCTCGGCGTTTGTGCGGCGGAGGAAGGTCAGCAGATAAGGGTGTAGCGGCAATTCCTGCTTGCGACTTCAGGTCGCCCTTCATACCGAAGCTTCCAGGCTGGCTGTCGTCAAGTGGGGCTTTTAGGAAAAGTTGTAATAGAAGATATATTCTCAGAAGAGAACTATTCTGTAATTTCGTCGTGAAGTTTAAGTCACATTGGTCACGTTGCAAAGTGATAAAAAGGGAAACGATTCTTCTTGCGTCACCCTGTGTTGCTGTCCCAGCGGCGTTAGGTCGCTGAGCTCTGTTCGCCGCTTGGAGAGCTCCCAGTCTGATACTGCAACATCCAGGAGTAGAAAATAATCATCAGACACCAAAATGTAATGATTTTGATGGAAAAAATATCTGAAGTTCAGAGAGGAGAAAAAAAGGGGAAAAAAATTGAGAATGTAATGTTTGACGTCACCAACGTCAAGGTAATGCAGGAATCTGGAACAAACAGGCGGACGGGCTTAGAACCCGGGGTGACCGACCGAAGCAGGTCATTTGTCCTGCTGCAGCCGCTTCCCACAGACAGAAGGCGCAGGAGGACCCCGCGGCGCAGTTGGGGTGGGGGTGGGGGGTGTGGTCAGCTAGGGACCCAGCCTGCCTAGCTGCAAGGGAGCCCAGACGCACCTGCACGTCTACACCCGGGGATGAAGCGAATCTAAGTCTTGAGAGACACCTAGTGGATTCTTCCTCAGTCAGTGGGAGGCGCACCTGAGCTGGGCATGCCCCTGCTCTGGCCAGCGTCCCCCTGGGGTCACTCCAGTGAGCGTCCTCTAAAATAAGCCACTTGCCTGAAAAACGACAGAGCTCTAAGTGTGGAAAGAGGTGAGTCTCCCCCAGAGGTACTCATGGAGAAGATGGAAGAGACACCAGCACAGGCTGGGGAGGAGCTGCCGAGCAGGTGAGCGCCAGGCCGAGGAAGGCGGGGCGCGATCTCCGGTTGGCTTCTCTCCACGAAGGCCACAAGCGGAGCTCACTGCTGGCTCTGCGCTGGCTCCCGTACTGCAGGACACGCGTTCACATGCACACGTGTGTGCGCATGTCCACATACATAAAACTGCGAATCTAGGCGCAAGTTGAAGTGTGAAAAGGAGAATGCCTGAAACTTCCTGTTCACGCTTCGTCCTGGGCCCTTCACAGCCCTGACTGTCCAACCTCAGGTTCCACAGCCAAAGACAGGCTGTTACTACGTTATGTCAGCGATATAAGACATCTGCAGAAGATTAAGGGTACCGTGACATAATCTTTAGATGGAGCTAAAATTATCAATAGATTACACATGAATATAAATATAAACCAGTGTGTCCCTATATATGAATATAAATACACAAAGTATAAATATAAAAGCTTCTGTTCTCATTTGCTAGCTAGAGATGGAAGTCGTTGTAATTTTTTGTTGAGTGGCTTAACTGAAATGAACTCAAGAGTGGCCCACAAACTATAAGTTAAGAGGGCAGAAGTTTCCTCATGAGGGACTGAGAAATCACGCACGCAGTAGAAGTGTTGGTGCACGCCGCTCCTTCTCTTCTACGGCACCCAACCACGTCCCCTGGAGACCACCAGGCACCAGGGAAGGCGATAAGGGGATGCCAGCTAAAGGCTCTGCAGTGGGTGCCAGTGAAGAAGGCACCCCAGGCACAGACCCTGAGATTGCAGTCTTGTCCAGAACTCCAGGGAGCAAGCGTCGGTCAGAGTAACCATCGGGGAGAGGTCTCCAGTGCACCCAACTCTCGCATGTGACTGGGTCCGAACCGAGGCTCGCTGTGCTCGCGAGTGGATCCACCACTGCTGAGCTGTCAGAGGCGGGCTGGGCGAGACCCTGAAGGGGCTGTGCCTGTCCCTGGGCCCCCCTCTCTCCATGCCTCTTGACTGCTAAGGCAAAAGCAGCGTTGCCCTGCCCACACCTTCCCGCCAAGCAGATTCTGCACGCAGCAGGAACCGAGTGAAGTTCTCTTCCTCCTGGGTATAGGTGCTGGGCATGTGGTCTCCATGAGGAGACAGCGGCCACGACAGCGCTTAGCTATCTAGCATGAAATAAGCATGACTGTCCCCTACTGCGGGCAGCAGGGATGGCCAGGGCGGCACTCTGCAGCTCTAGGCTCTGAGCCGAGAGGCAGTGGCCTGGGAGTGACAGTTTGAGTCAGATGAGCAACCCCCTGGCAACCTACTTGATGTGTAGGACTAAACAAATTCTAGTTCCAGGAGACAGAACGAGGACATGGACGCCACCCCACCATGTCTTGGTCTTTACTGCAATCCTGGTACCTATGTGTGTTCATAGACACCGAGATGCACATGCAAAGGGGACACCACAGTGCTGTCAGAAACACCTCCTTGCTCCATCCCAGAGGATCCATAGCCTTTTACAAGTATAAGAACTTAAATATCTACCCGTTAGTAAGCAACGAATCTAAGATAATTCCTGGAGATACAAAATGAAAATAAGTCCCATAGACCACAGGGAAGTTCATGGGGATCTGTTACAAAATTGTAGCATTTCAAAATTAGAGTGGACATGGTAGTCTCAAGCCCACCCTGAGGTTGTTTTCTAGTTCTTTTTTTTTTTTTTTCTTTGTATTTTTAGAGAAAGATCTACAGGGTGTTCAGGGTCTCTCTACTAGATTGGACTCATAATGATCCACCTGTTTACAACCTCCCAAGAGGTGGGATTACAGGTGATACCACCACACTCAGGCTCTATCACTGTCTCAGAACATCCCAGGCACAGGGCCAGCATGGCAGACCTGTGGATCAAACCTCCAGCCCCTGCACCTGCTTGCAGGGGCTTTAATCCACTCAGCTATTTGGCCAGCTCTTAGTGTTTTCCAGTTCTTGGTGTCTGCTTAGAGCACATGTTTTAACAACCCAGAAGACACTGACATAATCCATGTGGACTGGTCAGTGCTCTGACCACCAAGCTAGAACACCTGCTAGCCACAGCTTAAAGGAGAAGACATTTGATTCGGCTTGTGGCTTTGGACTTTCAGGCCAGGGTGGGATGGCTCCAACACAAAAATGCTATGGGGGAAGAGCCTGACAGAGGAAAGCCGCTCACCTCATGATAGACAGGGAACAAAGAGAAGGAAGGAGCCAGGAGCTGTGCCCCAGAAGATGCACCCACCCCCAGTGGTGCACAGCTTCCAGTGAGGCCTCCTGCCTATTCGCAACTGCAGCTATGTAACCATCAATGGATGAACACTCTGATGAGCTCACACACACACACACACATACACACACCCCCCAGCCGAAAGCCTTCCAAAGGCCTCACTCTGAACACACAAGACTTGTGGCAGACATTCTAGATCTAAGCCATAAGGCCATGAAAGATACAACAATACTAATCCGTTAGGTGCTCCTGGAGGGTTTTCTGTCTGCCAAAATAGTCAGTCACACAAAATTCAAAATGCATGTGTCACACTTGAAAGAATCAACAACTGGGACCTCTTCTGGCTGAGAAGTTTTTGCACATCAGTAGAAATTATCAGCAGAGTGAAAAGACCACCTACCAATTAAAAAAAAATTAACCAGTAAATATTCAGACAAAGGTCTTCTATCTAGAATTTATAAAGAACTAAAGAACACTATGGTCCCAAAATTCAAAGACCCAATCCAGAAATGGGTATCTGAGATGAACACACACTTCTCAGATGAAGTACTAGAAGCTTACAAATACATGAAGAAATGCTCCACATCGCTTTAGCCACCCATGAAATGCAAGTTAAAACATCACTTAGATACCACCTCATCCCAGAAAGAACAGCTAGCATGAAGAAATCAACCAACAACAAGCATTGGAGAGGCTGTGGAGAAAAAGGAACCCTTCTCCACTGCTGGTGGGAATGCAGACTGGTGCAACCATTATGGAAAGCAGTGTGGAGACTCCTTAAAAAACTAGGACTGGAAATCCCATTCAATCCAACGATCCCCCTACTGGGAATTTTCCCAGAAGAACTGAAAACATCATATCATAGGGATATCTGTGCACTTATTATAATAGCCAAATCTTGGGAGCAACCAAAATGCCCATCACTTGAAGAATAGTTGAAAAAGATGTGATGTTTTTATACAATGGAATATTACTCAGCTATAAAGAATGATAAACTAGAAGACTTCATATATAAGTGGACGTATCTTAAACATATACTCATAAGTAAAATAAACCAGACCTACATGTGTAAATATCATATAGTCTCCCTAGTGTAAGAACACAAAAGAAGAAATAAAAAGGGAAAGGCAAAACACAGCTAAAGGGAAATCAAGAATTCTAGGATTAAGCAATGAAGAGACAGCAAGCAGAAAAGCTAGGAAACATAGTAGGGGCAAAACCATGCACCTCTCTACACAAGATGAATTAGACAATGGTCCTAAGAATCTCCAATAGGTTTTTGATACTGACGATAGCAATATGTAATACTAAAATCATCCTTGGAATGCCTGTCATTCTGGTCTTTTAGATGTGTGCTACTTCTAATGTCAATTCAGTTATTGCTATACTCTCTCTCTCTCAAGTAAATATTTGTTTTAAAAAAAGAGTAATAAAAGAGAATAAGAGACA
This sequence comes from Capromys pilorides, assembly GCA_004027915.1. Lineage (NCBI taxonomy): Eukaryota > Metazoa > Chordata > Mammalia > Rodentia > Capromyidae > Capromys > Capromys pilorides. Next base: position 163 of record PVKN010013854.1, on the reverse strand, counting down.
AGGAAAAATGCCACAGGATTGACTGGCTACAATTTTGTATATTGTTAGATTTCTAAATTTCCATGTAACTTTTTTTTTATCACATTCTATAGGGATTTATTAGAATATCAATGATTGATGGAAAATACAGGTTCCACATTAAGTCTTCTAGTTTATCATTCTT
>PVKN010013853.1:0-19561 GCA_004027915.1 Capromys pilorides | reverse complement strand
GTGAGACCCTGTGGGCCCTACACTAAATACATTAAAAAAAATTACTAGAGAGAGATTGACCTTTGCATCTTTGCATCACAGAAAACAAGAAAAAAATTATCCCTCTGTAGATTGGGGTTTAGGATGCAACATCAAACTCTTTATCTCTAGAGCCTGCATCAGATTTGATTGTTTGAGAGGACTCTTGCAGAGCCTTGTCTCTTGTAGGTGAATCTTTTTTTTTGCAGGACCAGTGTTCAAATTCACAACCTTGCACTTGCCAGGCAGGCGCTTGTGTCATGGAGCTATCTCTCCGGATCCTAGGTGAATCTTTGGAACTGAGTGCTCTGCAGGAGCTCTGCCATAGAAAAGTGCTGCATCCATCAGAGACAAAGGAGTGGTGGGGGAGAACTGGTCTACCCTATGGAACATGGAGAGGTGCCACCTACCAGATCTGGGGACGCTTGACCTTAGAAGGTAGATCTTCTGGGATTTGTGTCACTGCAGCTTTCATCCTTCCATCCTGAGGACTTGTTGATTCTATCAGGGAAGATGGAATGAGAGCAAACCACAGGGTCCAGGAAGTTCTACAGCAAAGGAGCATGACCTGACTTTCAGGGTGGAGGCTGGAGGAAGCACTGAGGGAGAGAAGGAAGTGATGAAGAGCAGGGGCTGTGTTCCCTATGTAGAGGAGCAGGGAGCCTGGGATGAGCCCGGCCACACTGGCAAGGAGGCATTGCCTGTGTGAAGTGGGACACCACTGTAGTATTTTAAATGGGCAGGAAGCAATTAGTTCTAGGTTTGGAAAACATCACTTTGGCTGTAACCTGGAGAATGAGTTAGAGAAGAGCCTCAGTCAGGTGCTCTGATAGATGCCTGATGAGATAGGGTCTCACTATGCAGTTTGCATGGGTCTTGAGTTCACTACATAGCCCAGCTTGGTCTCCAGCTTGCTGCAGTCCTTCTGCCTCCCGCGCTTGAGTTCTGGGATCACACTAGGCCAGGCTGGTCAGGTGACTTCACTGTTCTGAATCCCTCAGATTTTACTTCTTCTTCCAGTGTAAAGTGAATGATTCATTGAGAGAGTGCTACAATTCCTACAATCTAAGGTCACAGTGACCCTGCTGGGCTGGGACAGTGCCTGTACTGCTGCTATAATTCCTGGAGCTCCCCTTTCACTCTCAAGAGTAGTTGTGCAGGGGAAGTTGGTGGGCAGGCAGGGGACATTAAAGGGTCTCAGTGAGGTTTCTGGCCAACAAAAAGTTAAACCCCTGTTAGAGAAAGTAGCTAAGAAAAACAAATAGGGAGGGAGAGTAGCTAAGGAAAACAACCAGATGACGCTGCTCTGGGCCTGCTTCCCTCCTCCCACCATTTCTGACTAACTGCCAAAAGGAGCAAAGTGAGGAGAGGGACTAACGTATTAAAAAAAAAAAAAAAAAACCTTTGTACATAAAATATGCACTAACATCAAGACACACACCTATATGTATTTATTTTAAAGTTTACATAGTCTATTATTATCTTACTATATTAATACACTAAAACGTGCATGTATCTCTTTACTAATGAAGCCTTGAATGCAGCTGCTTTAAATCTCACAAGAAAAGCACCTGGACAGCACAAAGAAATCACAGAAGCACTTATCTAAGAACACACGTGGGGTCAATGGAAGGGGTGATGTCTAAAGCAGGGCTCTTGGAGCCCTAAGCCGTCAATCAAGGGATCACAACTCTGAGGGAGAAAGTTCCTTTCTTGCCAAATAATGAGAGAGGCTGAGAACAAAGACCCCTAAGTGTTAGCTCCACCCTTCCTACCTGGCTCTAACAAAGTAGGTGTCTATCTTCTTATTTCCCTCCTTTTCCCCCCAGTGAAGTAAATGTTTTTTTGATTCCTATTTCTTTTTCCTTTTGAGGGAAAGTGATTTTGCTTCTCCTTCTGAACATATATTTCTAAATTCTTTTATTGATGTAGGTTTTTTTTTTTTTTTTAATGAACTCTAGATAAAAATCTACCCTCAAGAGAGATAACAGTTGGGTTTGGGCTGTGAGCACGTGATCAGTGTGGTTAGAATGAGTAACAGGTTGCCATCAGAGTGCCTGCTTCTGGGCTCGCTTTCCTGATGCGGCTGCAGGGGGCAGGCTGGGGGTGGGGTGGGGTTGGCTGCCTGGCTGCCCACGGTGCCTTCGCAATGCCAAATGCTCTGTCTTTCAGAGGGTCAGGTCATGGGCTTCTCATGGTGACAGCAGTCCCGGAGCTCACACCTACACAGCATACTATCCAGAAGGAAAGAGGCTCTCTTCTGGCAAGTCTGCTTGTATCTCTTAGGGCAGCTGGGCCACAGGCTGTCCTCAAACCAGCATAGTGATGGACTGAACTAGCTGTAGGTTATGAGATAGTCACCCCATTCTCTGTCTTAGACAACAGAGACCCTGCTCGGAGGTGAGTTCAGCTGCCTCCCAGCCCGTAGACTGCCTGAAGCAGAGGAGTCTTCACAAAGGAAAACCTAAAACCCCTGAGGAAAGGCAAAGGAGGAGGCCCCTAGATGTAGTCAATACACACTCATAGCACAGGACATTAGGGTTCTTATATGTGAGTTCTAGGAACGCAGGGTCCGGGAAGGCGAGAGCTCTTTGTTGTTAGAGGAGCACACAATTCATTTTTTTTTTTTCTTTTTTTATTAGGGTTAGGGTTACAATTCATTTCATATATTTCATGTAGCACACCTTGTAAGCAGACATACTCAGTAATATTCAAGAAGATTCAAGAATATAGAGACTTAGGTTTTGACTCTTTTGGCTTCATTTGGGAGCTCAGTTTGCCTCTGCACACTTTTCTCCCTCCTTCCCTGTCTTCTTCTCTTCTTCCCTCTCTTCCTTCAGTATCCCTGAGCTCGCAGTATCCTCTCTTCAGTATCATAAATGCTGATAATGAACTGGGACCCCTGCCTTCCCCTGGTCTCTAATGCGGGGCCTCTAGGCTGAGCTAGCAGCTGGCCTCATCACCTTCGCTCCAGTGCCAGGAGAGATGAGAGTGACTCGGGAAGACGCACAGCCCAGCCACTTTGTCTCTCAGAGCACCAGTGTGTCTGTTTTGTCTTGGAACCCTTGGTTCAGTTTCAAAACACTGTATGAGTAAGTGCTTCAGGATTGACCATGTTTTGTGCTTTCCGAATTTTGGCTCTCCTCCATTAACAGAGTAGCTAACTGTCTTAGTTACTTTTTTTGTGGCTGACACAAAATACCCAATATCCAAAGTTAAGGAAAGAAAGGTTTATTGTAGCTCACAATCTATAGAGGTTTTAGTCCATAGTTGGCTGGCTCCAAGGCAGGGTAGCATGGCAGAGGGGAATCACAGAGGAGAAGCAGTTCTTTGGTGAAGCAGGGCAGAAAGAAGGCAGCAAGCTGCCAGTGATAAGCCACCACACCCTGACCTTCTCTCAGTCCCTTGCATTTTTACCCTACGGGCAGATAGTACTCACACTCAGGGTGAAGCACCCTTAATCCTACCTAGATCTGTACCAAAACAATCAGTGGACCTATTTAGTAATCACACACCCTTAATCTCAGCACCACAAACTCCAGATCCAGCCACCTCTGAAAAAGCCCCACTTATGACCACATGTGGCTTTGGTGGGAGACATCTAGACACAAGCCACAGCACAGCCTTATAGTTTTTATGGACAAACAAGATTTTATATGGAGCTTGGAAGAGAGTGAAGGCAATATTTTTTCTTTGCTTCTGAAGCCTCTCTAGAAAAGCCTTTCTTTCTTCTCATTCCAGCCCTGACTTCTTGAAATGGCACCAGATGCAGTTCATTGTATAGCCATATCTCTCTGGCCAGGAAGTGAGTTTCTGGTGGGTAGAGGGGCGCATTGGGAGGTGGTCATACTCAAGCTTCCCTGTTTTCCCCTCAGAAGCTGGTGGCTGTGGAATGAACCCTGAGGCAGAATTCCGAGGTAGGTCAGAGTGGGCCAGGCCCCAGTACACTGCCCTCCATTGGTTATGGTGGGGAGCCTCTGAAGAAACTTCCAGAGAAAGCAATTGTCATCTTCTATGCTAGTATGGCCACAAGAGACTTGTCTAAATGAAGAAGTATGTCCTCCTCAGCTTGCCTTCTCTCTTCTGAGCTCATGGGGTGAAGAAGGAGGTAGGGTAGAAGAGGGTGGTGAGAAGAGAGAATCCTGGCTGTCCTGTGTCCATGTCACCCCCTACCCCTGGAACCAGGTTATAGCTGGCAGGAGGCAAGGATGTGAAGTGGAAGTGGATTAAAGTGGATTGGACAAGACTGTTTTGTTTTCTAATGCTATGTCAACAAAGAGACAGGGCCGGGGAGATAGTTCAGGGGCACAAGTGCCTGCCTGGCAGGTGCAAGGTCCTGAGTTCGATCCTTGGTACTGCAAAAACAAACAAACAAACAAACAAACAAACAAACAAACAAACAAAAATGTATTAGTTAAAAAAATGGGCTGGGGAGATAGCTCAATAGAATAAGCACTTGCCTGCCAAGTGCAGGGTTCTGAGTTCGATCCCTAGCACCACCAAAAACAAAAACAAAAACAAACAAACAAACAAAAAAACCCAACAACAACAAAGAGACAGAATCAGAAATAAGGTCATTGCAGTCAGTGAGATAGCTCAGTGGTCTAAAATACCTGCTTAGGCAAGCTTAGGCAACTGCAGGGACCCCTGAGCCAGCTCCACCCCCAGGGCGGGCTGAGCCAGTCATAACCAAAAGAAAGATAGATAGATAGAAAGAAAGAAAGATTTAAAAAATTATAAAAAAAATAATAAAAAAGAAATAGGATCGTTAAGTGACTAGAGATTGATGAGAATAATAAAATAGTTTTATGTTTGATTAGTATTCTGTGTTTTAGTACAGGGTCTATAGGGTCTCACTACCTAGATCAGATTCAGTGATCTGCCTGTGTTCAGCCTCCCAAAAGCTGGGATTACAAGCATGTGCCACCATGCCTAGTCTCAATCACTGTCTCAGTGCACCCTGGGGGATGGGGAGGCAGGGCACAACATGCCTGGGATCAAACCCTGGCCACTAGTGTCTGCCTAAGCAGGCTCTTTAATCTGCTGAGCTACTTGACCAGCCCTTTATTTTCTTTATTTTTATTTTATTTTTCTTTTTTTAAAATGTATTTTTATAATTTTTTAAACTTTATTTATTCATTTAGGTTATTTATTTATTTACATTGAGTCTCACTACACAGACCATATTTTTAGAGCTCCTCCTTTTTTCAGCTTCCCAAGTGCTGGGATTAGAGGTACAAACCACCATGCCCAGTCTCAGTCGCAATGTCAGAGCACCCCAGGGGCGGGACCAGCGTATCTATTTTCTTTAATTCAAGACTTTTAAACCCATAGATGTAGAATTTTATTCTAGTAAAATGTAATATGTTTCATGCCATGGGGTTTTTCTAGGATGCACAGAGAAAAAGCATCATAGGACTTCAACGCAAAGAGACTCAGTATGAACTCAAGAGGCCTCTGGAGGTGTGACTTGGGGCTCCATCCTGAAATGGCCCAGCTCAGCCTCAGTTACTTGTCTGTCATCTGTTGTTTCAAAGCATATTTACAGAGAGCCTACTTCCATGAGGAGCTATTGGTTACACATTTGCTTTCTTCTCGATGCATCCCATGGAGGGAGAACTGGCCATCACGGGGATGATAAGGCATCAATGAAAGGACCCAACGGAGTGACCCCACTGCTCTGAGAAATGGCTGGGGGAGAAGACAGGGACAGGAGCTGGGGATCCTCCCCAGGCTGAGGTGAAGAGCAGAGCAGAGCACACTAGTGGAAGAAGCCTTGCCTGCCAGAGCCAGGCTTCTGTCACCAGATGAGTGGGCATGGTAAGGAATGACTCCAATCGGTTGCTCTTGTCAGCTCCAGAGAACATAAACTACTCGGTGGACCCTGATTACAGCCTCCAGGTGACCGTGAACCAGATGCCACAGCCAATCACAGGTCAGTTGGTAAAAGGCAGCTGGCAAGTGCAGAGCCAAGGGGGTGAACCCAGGAGCGTTGAGCAGGGATTCCCAATGACATCGGACATTTGCTTGGTGTTAATATTTTTTTCCTTTCTACAGAGACACACTCATGGAAGCATGGCATAAATCATTTACTGGCAACATGTGACAAATTCTAGAAGGGGCTGCCATAGGAACCAATTTCACATCAGGAGCTACTCCTTCTAAATGCTGAAAAGTTATAAATCAGCCAGCCTAATGGATTTTGTCCTGTCTATCCAATATCTTCCAAGGCATTGAATTTAGAATGTAATGCACTAAGGAGGAAAAGAAAATTAACCTCTCTGGCAAACCACACTAGCCCGAACCTTTTCAAAGTAGAATCCATTACGCTAAAAGCTTTCCCTCCTCCTTGGTACAAGGCCATGGCCACTTCTCTTGCGCCCATCATTCCATCACAGACTTGTGGCTTGTCTTTTAGGACAGTGGAGTGAAGGTAGACATGAACCCAGCCTGGCACTTTCACTGTGGGACCTTGGGTCAATAACATCATACTCTGAGCCACAGTTTTCTCTTCCGTGCAGGAGACATAAGTCACTTGAGATTCTAAGTGAGAAAATGTCACAGGGACTTTAGACAGCATTTGCCTTATTACAGTTACCTAAAACATGGCGGCTGTCATGAGTTTAGTTTTATACTTATATTTCCTGCTCTTTCACCCATTGCTTCCTGAGGTCTGGACTGGAGACAAAGGCAGCTTCCTTGCTTCTACCTGTAGCCAGGACAAAAACCATGAAGGACTATCTCTGCTGTTAAAAAGCAAAATACACAATGTCCTTGCATTGCAGAGGTGATCCTGGAGGGCAAGGGTCTGCCCAGCTCTATTCTAGGTGGGGTCTGACTGGGAAGGAGTCCCTAGAGCCCTGGGGTCTCCCTCTCCTCATGGTTGGCTGTGTTGTTGACTGGGTGGAGCTACTTCGTAGGGTGAAAACAGAATCCCACCCTGGTGCTGGACAGAGGGTCAGGCAGCCAGGACTCCAGGCCCCACCCTGGTCACAAGGCTTGCTCTCACTCACTGCTTGGAAAATTTATCCCTGGAAAACAAAACTGTCTTGCAAACTTCATCCTTGGTGTGTATGCCATTGAATTACTCATCAGTTTAATGCAATTTGAGCTTTTCTCACAGATGTGTCAAACAGCAAGTATGCAGTATTGGCCGCACTCAGCTGGACTCCTGCTTCTTAATCTTTGTTTTATTTCCTCTGTTTGTAGGTCATTGATCCCAAATCTATATGAAAGGAGAATAATAAAAGCAGATACAAAAAAATTAATTTTTCATGCCAGTAATACCCTGGGGCTTAGGAAGAATTTTAACTAAAAAAAAAAAAAAAGCATTCTGAAGCATTCTCATCTTGGTCACTGGCCGTGGGTAAGGAAGAAAGAACATTTATTTATTGCCTCAGTTTCTTTATCCCAGGCAGAGATTCATTCCAGTCACATCCAGGTAGAAGGTGAGAACCTGTTGGCTTTCCCTTGGATTGTATGGCGGAGGCACACTGGTGCCCTATCTGTGACCACTGAGACAAAGGAGTTTAAGTTTATGGTCATTTGTATTTTTGCTCATGGCAGACTTTGGGAATGGCCCATAGTGCTCCTGGTGTAGTCTCAGAATGCTTCTCAACACAATACTTTCCATCAGTGTAGACTTAACGGATGACTTTTTTTCCGTCCTCTTGAGAGTCAGAGAAGGCTAGAAACAGGAGAATCACTACAAGTCCGAGCTGCATAGTGAGACCCTGTGCAAAATACATTATATATATAATCATTTGGACAGGAAACTGTTTTAGAGATGGTTGAGGTGTACATTTTTAGTGGGGTCAAGGGAAGTCTACAGATAATATAGGTCAATGAAGTACTGCACTTCTGAGGGGAGTGTAACTCAGGTAGGAAGCAGCCATCCTTCATCACTGGGGATGGGGTTTGTTTAGAGCCCCCTCTGAGGAACACCGATAGTATCTTTGTAGATGGAGGAGGATGTGGTACAGTCTCTGTCAGGCAGAACCTCCCTTCCAGGGCTGAGGTTCTATAAGCAATCAGAGGTAAAGGGAAGACTGAACCAGAGTACTGGAGACAAGACAGGTGACCCAAGGCATGGTGCTTCCACAGCCCTGCTATGTAAAACAGCAGATAAAGATGATATTTCATGCCTTGGTTCCAAGATGCAACTGTTGTAAGCAGCACAAACAAAATTAAACAAATAGCTACAAGTACATATACAAACAAGTCTTTATGGGGAAGGAGGGAGCTTTCATTTGACTGAGAGAGGGTTATTACTCAAAGAGGGAGAAAAATAAACTTTTTAAATTTTGCTAGGGTGGGCTAAGGTTTGATCATTTCCAACTGGCCAGAGCCACATTTCCAAAAGAGGTTTTTCTTGAGTGAGACTTGAACAGCTCAGTGATTATGGTCAAGTTGTCCCAGAGCCTGGTGACTTTCATTAGCTAATACCATTATCTTGTGCAAAACATACTAGTCATAGGTTTGAGACCTATGACATGGCTAAAGGACTTTAGGTCCTGGAATTGCGCAGCTGTTAGTGTGTCATTTGTATCTTTTGCTCATGGTAGACTTTGTGAATGGCCCATCGTACTCTTTCTGATGCAGAAAGAAGAGAGACAGAAAAGGGAAACGTATAATCAACTCTGCCATGGCCTGTATCTAAATGTCCACCTTAAATTTTCATGTGCTCATAGGTGGGGCTTCTCCAAGCTGGCTGGATCCAGGGTGTGAGATATAGGGAGTAAGGATGTGGTACCAAATTAGTCCAGTGATCAGAATTAGCATAGCTCTGGGTGTGGCTGAATAGATTTACTAAAGGCAGAAGGCCCACCTTGGGTGTGAGTGGCACCACCCAAAAGCCTTGCAGCCTGGACAGACTATATCTGTTGAACTATTTGGCCGACCCAGGACCAAGTTTTCAATTTGGACCTTATGCTCCTGCCTTGGGGAAAGTGCTGGCTGTCAAATCAAAGTGGCAAGAGCGGGACCTGCCCGTCACCCAGCAGGTCCTGGAGGACCAGTGTGGCTCTGACTTAATTGAATATTGACTAGGAAAGGCTCACAAGTGGCCAGGGTGCATTTGTAGTGATACGTTGGTGGATTCAAGGACATTGACCCCAGGAACAATGTTGGGTTTTATCAGGACACTTGGCCAGGTGGGATAAGTTTGAGCTGTGGGCCAATTTAAATCCAAGGCCAAATGGTACAGCTGAGACATAGCACATGCCTGACCTCTTTGGAATTCTGTTTGGAGTTCAGCATACAAAACAAGTGGTTTCTTCTCCATCTTTGCCACAGTTGCTCCCCTGGTATAGAAGCTAGGGGTGCCATTTTAAAATTTAAAAATGAGGCTTAGAAAGATTGAGTGACTTGTCTAAGGTCACAGTTAAGGAAACTGAGGTTCACAGCTGCCTGAAACCCAAATTCACATTCTTAACATTTAGGCAAGGTGCCAAAGATACCTATCTCTGCTTACGTGCTTGTATTTTTCTGAAAGCTAGCAGCTCAGAGATTATTCCAGGAATGGCTGAGAGCTAATTAGAAAGCCATCCCTTTTCTTGTCAGTAAACCCAGAAATTAGGCTTAACTCTTAGGGGTGAGTCTGACTCCACCTGGAAGGAGATGCTCATAGCCTGCACCCCCATCTTCTTCTGACAGAAAGGTGCAGTGGCATTTGTGTTGGAGTAAACTATACCCTCTGCACTCACAGGTAAAGCCCTGACTCCAACTCTGACTGTGTTTGGAGATAGTGTCTAAGAATGTCAAGGTTGAGTGAGGTGACTAGTGTGGGGCCTTAGTTCAACAGGATTGTGTCCATATTAGAAGAGAAACAGACCCTCACTGTCCCCTCCACCTCCACCAGGTGCCCAGAGGAAGTGCGACTGCTGACACAGTGAGAAGGTGGCTGTCTACAAGCTAGGAAGGGAGGTTCCTGGAAACCAGTCATCATGATCCCTGACCTCGGACTTTGAGCTTCCACAACTGTGAGAAAGTAATCTCTGTCTCTGTCTCTCTCTGTCTCTCTGTCACTGTCTCTCTCACTCAAGGTCCCCCCCACCCCCAGTCCTATTTAAAATTTTTTATTTTGAAACCAGGTCTCACTAAGTTACCCAGGCTGGGCTTGAACTTGCAATCTTCTGTCTCAACCTCTTTGAGTGCTAGAATTACAATTTGTGCCACTATACCAGGCAACAATTATCTCTCTTTAAGCTACTCAGCCTGTAGTATTTTATTATGGCAGCCTGAGAAGAAACATATAAATTTTTCTTCCAGACCCAAAATCCAATGTGCAACCTGACATGGGCCTTGGGCATGTTCAGGAAGTCTCTGAGGTGGGGAGATGCAGCTGCCTCTGACTCCTCTCAGCTGTCAAGGGCCTACCACCCTCCCAGGGCCTGGTTCATGAGGCTGCTAGGAGGACTGAGTGAAGCAGCACATAGGATGTGCGTGCTGTGCTGTGTGGAACAGAAGGGTGCTTCCTGCTGTGCTAGTGAAGATGTCCTTCCTCTGAGGGACTAGGCATGCAGCTTCTCTTGCGGCTGAGGGAGACTTGGGTTCGCTCTTCTCACGGGATTTTCAGCTGCGGTGGCTCCCAAACTCGTGTCCCTTGGCTCTAGGCTGTTTTCCAGGGAAGGCAGTAGGACTGCATGGGCTACTTTCAGGGTACTGCAGTTTATGGAAAGGCACCCATGAGCTTGCAGTGGCCTCCCCAGCCTAAGAGCTTATCATGTTCCTTTGCTTTGGGCTGAAATTAAATCAAATCATGGAAATACCTACCTCTCCTGGAAACAGAGCTCGGTAGATATGCATGCCCTTCATGCATAAGAAAATGGAAATATAAACTATTATCTCATTGTGACCTCACAGGACCCATGGGTGAGAAAATGAAAAGAAATCCTCCTTTGTGAGAAAGGGAGGTACCTTGTCCGGTTAATAGTTTGGTTATTTTTTCTCTGAAAATTTTAGGGCAATGCTACACTGCCACTTTTAGTCCAGCTCACTTTTTAGTGATTATCTATGATTTAAAGCTATAAAACTCTCCTGCCTCACAGCTCTAGTTCACCTAAAACCAATGCACATGCTGAACATGTCAAGCCTGGAGTGCGGGCTGACACTGTGAATTTGGCACGAACTTGGGGCTACTAAGCACACCACTCACTGCGTGGCTGGGCAGTAGCGCTGTGCTCCACACAGAGCTGGGATTATTGCTAAAGGCTCCCTGCCGCACTGCCTTTTGCATGGAGGGCATGATGGAGTCCTGCTGTGCGATCACTCGATGAACTAGATGTGGCACATTTCAGGGCCCCAGGACAGGGTCTGTCCAGGGTGTCAACATCACTTCATATCACAGATGCAAAAGGAGCATGTCCTAAAGTAACTATAGCCAAGAACGGACAGTTCCTAGGACTTCTGCCACTGCAGTCCCAGCATATACTTTGTGTCTCCTGTGTTAACCCTGTCTCTCCAATGCTTTGACACCTGAGGCTTGCTGACCCTGAGAGACTGATCCTCTTTGGTTCAGTTTAGAGAGAGTAACCAACTCACCCAAATGTACCTTTCCTAGGCCAACAGGCCAACCCAGAGCCCCATGCCTCCCAACCCTCTTCTTTACTGGGCTGTCATACTCTGGACCAGTGTCTACTTGCCAGAATCACCAGGGTCACATGGGTTTGAGTGCATTTTTCTTATGGTTTGTGTGTAGCTGCCTCCCCCCCCACCAAAGCCTTATGCAGTCACGGTGTGGCTTCTGGAACTTGTGATTGGTTATTGTGTGTGTGGATGCTGCACCTCCTCTGAGGCAGGTGATTTGTATTACAGTGTTAGGAAGGAAGAGAAATTAGCTGCTTGAGCTGCTGCTACTTCTCCTCTCTCACTCTTGCTGCCACTATGGAAGGTTGCCCTCTGCCATGTGCCATTCTGCCTTGGAGCCAGCTGAATATGGACTGAAACCTCCAGTAACTGTGAGCTAGATAAACCTTTCATTCCTGAATTTGAGTGTTAGGTATTCATTCAGGCAAGGAAAGAAGGGTAACTAAGACAGTTTTGAAGATGTAATTTTTCTGTTACTACTTTATCTACTCTACTATTTTATCTACCTTAAGGCTAGAAACTGAAGCCCATAGGTAAGTGTTCCTCAACAATTTCTGGAAGGTAGCAAGAGTCCTGGATCTTTGTTCCTGTGGTGATATCTAAGAGGAGACTGTTCAACTGGAGAAACACAGTCCATAACAATTTTTACTCTAGTGAGGGATTCAGGAAAAGACAGTCATTTGTAGAACTTTGTGTGAACATCATAAATTTCTAGAGATTTTAGAAAACAATGGTAAGGAGAAGCATATTAAAAGAGGAAGGAGGGCCCCTTTTCCTCCACTCATTTTAGAGAATGTCACACACACAGGACATTAGGCCCTAGGAAATATTTACTTCTTGCAGCAGTAGAATAGTTGCTGTGTTTTTCAAACATGTTTTCTCTTAAGATGCCCTGAAGTCCTGCTATGCCAGGCAGGGGGTATATGGGAGCCTAAATGGGGCTTTTCCTCTGCAAAAGAAGTGGCATTACTAATAAGTCTACAGTAGCTTCCTCGGCTTATCCTGGGAACATTCCCACCTCTCCAGAGCTGTCGGTTGACTTAACATCACATCCTAACACTCCTGTCTTTATACGAGAAGGGACATGAATAAATGGGTCCCACCTTCCAGAAAGAAAACCTGCTGGTGCTGCTCCAGGCTAGCCTCAATACCCAGGCCATGGTGATGTGACTTCCCACTTGCTGCCATTTCTCCGGGATGGACACATGAGGGTGTCCTTTGTTTGTTTCACGATCCATCCCATTATGCACATGTATTTGTTTTTATCAGTAATAGAACACAATTGCCTCCTTCCCTCCCCTCTTTTTCCCTCCTTTGCTTCTCTCTCTTCACTTTTCTTTCTTTCTTTTTTTCTCCTTTCATTTGTTTTTTAAAGCATAGTTTTATTTTTTGTATTTTTAGGGAAGGGTCTATAGGGTGTTCAGGATTTCACTACTCAGTTGGACTCATAGTGATCCACCTGTTTACAGCCTCCAAGAGCTGGGATTATAGGTATATACCACCATGCCATCTCAACTGCTTCTCAGCATACCCTGGGGGTGGGGCTGGCAAGGCAGTACCAGGGTCCTGAGCCTGCTTGCAGGTACTTTAATCTGCTGAGCTATTTGGCCAACCCTAAAACATAGTTTTAGATTTACAGCAAAACTGAAGAAAAATTAGACTTCTCTTCTATCTCAAACTCCAGGCAGGCATGGCCCACCTTTTGTGGTTTAGATCTAAAATGTCCTCCCAGAGTCTCATGTCCTACCAGAGATGGGGCTTTTGGAAGGTGACTAGATCCTGAGGATGCTATACTCATTGGCAAGTTGATCCATTATTGAGTTCATGCTACCTTTTTGTTAGGTTGTGGTGTCTTGTTGGAAGAGGGGTGTCACCAGATACATGATCTGTAAGTATATTCTTGTCCTTGGCTCTTCCTGTCTCCCTAGTCCTTGGTTGCTATGGGGTGAACAGGTTTTCTTCACCAGGCCCTTTCACCATGATGCTTCTGCCTTGGAACCAACTAACCATGAACTGAATCCCTGAATTATAGTTAAATTAAGCCTCTCCTCCTTAAGCTGTAGGTGTTGAGTATTATGTCCAGCAGCAGCAAACTGGCTCACTTATTACCACTGGGAAGCCTACATTGACACAACATTATCACATCAACATCCATTGTTGTACATTCTATGGTTTGGACAAATGTCTGATGTCACACAGAGTATTTTCCCTGGCCTAAACAATCCTCTGTACTCCACCTAGTCATCTTTCTAATGATATAAGGGAATGAAACTCCCAACTTGAAAGATACCTGAGATGAGTTCGTGTTCTCTAAAGCCAAAGAATGAACTTTCGGAACCATGGAAGTTAAAAGCAGAATATTTATTGAGGGGAAGAGAGCTTCTGTCTGAGAGAGGTACAAAAGGAAACCAGAGTGGGATGCTTGGGAACCTGCCTTTTCTAGGGATTTTTATAGAGCAAAACCATGAGGTCAGAAAACATGAGAGCTAGCAGCTGGTCAGATAGTTCAGTGGATTAAAGCACCTGCTTAGGCAGACACAGGGACTGGGGTTTGATCTCCCATGTGCTGTGCCGGCCCCACTCACAGTATTTACTGAGATGACGACAGACTGGGTGTGGTGGGCACATCTGTAATCCTCGTGCTTGGGACCCTGCAATTGGGAGGATCATTATGTGTCTGATCTGTGTAGTGAGATCCTATAGATCCTATACAAAATACATTTTTTAAAAAACCCAAAAAATTAAAAACAAAAAAACATGAGAATTTGGTAGGTGGGTTTGAGTTGGGACTAAACTCTGGTCAACCAATAAGACTACAAGCACCATTGCTCAAGTAAAATAGAGCCAATCCAGGACCAAATGGGGAAGTGAGTCCTGTAGCAAGTGGGCATGAGCACAGAACAGAGGCTCTTCCTGTGGGGGGTTGGGTCAGTGACTCTTCCTGGCTTCCTCAAGGTGATGATTAACCCTGGATGTTTCCCTTTAGGGAGGTAAGCATTTGTTTGTTTTTTTGTCAGGAGACCTGGCCCTCAGTGGGCGTGCCTGTTTCGCTCACAGTTGCATCTTGTCTTCCACACTGGATCCTTTGGAGGTCCTGGCCCTGTCTGACTGCCTATACTATTTCTATGTAACTCAGCTGTCTACAACACTAACCTAACCTCTGGCAACTACTACATCATTTCACTCTATCCAGAATTTTGCCTTGTCTCAGGATGTTATACAGTTAGAATCACATATTATGTGCTCTTTTTCAGAATGGCTTCTTTCATGTAGTAATGTGCATTCAAGGTTCTTCTGAGTTTTTTTCATGGCCTAATACCTCATTTCTCTTGAGCGTGGACTACTATCTCTGTGTGCTTATCCCCTCACCAGCTGAAGGGCATCTGGCTTGCTTCCAAGTATTGGTAATTGTGAATAAAGTTGCTACACACATCTATGCGCAGGTCTTGTGTGAACATCAGTTTTCAACTCATTTGAGCAAATACTAAATGTGTGATTGCTAAATCAGAGGTTAAGAAAAATGTTTAGTTTTGTACAGGCAAGATAGCTCAGCAGTCTAAAGTGCCTGCTTAGGGAAGGTTAGGCAAGTGCAGAGGTTCGATCCCCAGCACCACATGCCAAGCCAGCTCCACTCCCGGGGTGGGCTGAGCAGGCCACAAAAGAAAAAAAAAGATTCACTTTTATAAGAAACTATCAGGCTTCCTCCCAAAGTGGCCGCCTTCTCTCCAGCAGAGATGAGAGTCCTACTCCACACCCTCACTCACATTTGGTGGAGTGGATGGTTTGAGTTTGGGTCACTCTAGTAGGTGGATAATGACCAGTGTTTCTTCATTATTATATTTTGGGGATTATTTCAAATGCTGACTTCGAATGCTATTATTTAATCATCTAAATAAAAGCATAGCAGAGCAACTCATGCCTTCATCAGTTATAGGCTAGCACTCCAACATTTTTAAGTGGTTACTGTGTGCAAGACACAGGGGATTCTCAGGTAAAGAGGCTTCCTCTGCCCTCAAACAGCCCAGAGCCCAGGGGGGAGGGTGACTAGAAATGGATGATGAGCACACAGGTGTGAGGGAAACTGTGATAGGTAGGGGGACCCCCAAAGGCAGCACAGACTCAGGGCCGGAAGACAGACTCTGACAAGACTGGTGAGGAGATGTCTGTGAGCCGTTGGGGTGGGGCTGGAGGAGTAGTACAGGCTGCTCCTAGGCTGGGAGTTACAGGAGGGCCAACAGGAGACCCAGAAAGAATTGTCACTGAACAGGGTCTAAAGCACAGCTAGGGAACCTAGACTCTCTCTGATGATTCTACCATGGCATAGGTCATCCATTTGCTGACTTTAATTACAGAAAAAGAGCATTCAGGACATATCAGAAAGATGCATAAAGAAGTTTATTGGAATTTTTTGGGGGAAGTCTTTTGAAACAGGGTCTCGCTACATATTTCAGTCTGGTTTTAAACTCACTCTGTAGCCCAGACTGGCCTCAAACCTGCAGCAATCCTCTTTTCTCATCCTCCTGAATGGTGGGACTGCAGGCACGTGTCACCATTCCCAGCCTAGGCAGAACTAAAAGGTATACACTCAAGGAGAGTAGAGTGTGCGTCCTCCAGAGAGGCTCACTGTGGCCTAGAGCAGAGCATATTTACGTCGTCTTGGGGTGTCTTCAAAGTGGATGACCTGGGATGCCTATTGCTGTCAGGATACCCATCTGGAGCCGGGTTAGAAGGCAAACCATTGACGCACATGTGTTTGACACTGTGATTGGCAAGAGCAAAAAGCTTCTGTGACCTCTGTCCTGAAGCTGCAGTTTTCCTAACAAGTACAATTTTAAAATTGGAATTTCTCTTGCATCCTTCTTGTCTACCACAGAAGCCAGGATTCATCCGGGGAGAGACGTGTTTTCAGGAGGATCACTTGCAGCAGGGGAAGGACAGACTGCAAGGAGTGACACAGGGGTAAGGACTGGGGGTTAGAGAGTGGAGCCCGCAGACTGGGGCTCTTCATGTGTGACAGTGTCTGGGTTCTTGTCTGGGAGAGAATCCCTGGCTTATCCAAAAATCTAATTCCAGGAAAACTTGGACTTCTCTCTAGGCTTCAGAACTGGGACCAGAGCTGCTGCCAAACTGATTTTAAAAGCTGATGTAAGGCTGTTTGCACCCCTCTTCTGGGCTCATACTCCAGGAGAGAGTCGATGAGTCACAAAATATGTAAGAGGTGGCAGAAGTAAGGGCAAGAGTGCAAGAAAAGGACCCAAGGGCTCAGGGAATCAGCACCCTGGGTCCTTGACAGCAGCCAGGAATGAAGACCCCCTGGCGGCTGCAGCTGGCCCAGCATTGTCACCAGCTGTAGGTACCAAGCCTCACTTGTGGTGGGGTGGGGCAGGGATGTTGATGCAGTCACTACATTCCACATTTCTTCTTATTTTCCCACTGGCTTCTTGTTTTTCTGTCTTTTAAGGAACTTGGACTAGCAGCCTTTATCTACCACTGAATCTAAGAAACTGCTAAAAATCTATAAACTGAAAGAGTAAAAGCTCATGTCCACAGTACAGGGTATAGATATTCTGGAGCTTGAGATCAGTGGAAAAATTATGTGCTGATGGGTTTGTTGCAGTGAAGGCCAGGGGCAGTGGACATACACAGCTGACATGACTTCTGAGGGACCAGAGTGGAAGACCTGGGTGGCTCTCGCGGTGTGGCTTCATCCAAGTGAAGATCCTTCATTTGTTCCAAGAACGTGGAGCACATAGGTTTGCTCTGGGTACTAGAAATGCAGCACCTCTCCTGCATCCAGGCCAAAGTCCCTTCTCCTAAATGGAATTTATATCCTACAAGTGGAGGCAGAATATAAGCAATCACAATGTCATGTGTGATACAATGTCAGACCTCAAAACTCGCTAGTGAATATGAAAAGCAAGGTAAAGGCTTCTGGAGGATGAGAGCCAGTCTCAAGCACTCCTGGGGGCCAGGTGGGAGAAGAGGGGAGGCTGCATAGCTGAGCTGGGTGGGATTTTCACTGAGGTAGAAACTCTCTGCAGCAAGTGGCCAAGCACTTCTTTGTGGCAGGCACGGATGTCATAGTTATAAACTTGAATGTAAAAATGCTGATTCCTGACAACTACTTACTTTCCAGCCATAAGCTCCCCGCCTGCTGAGTGAGTCCAGGCACTTTTAGAAGAACTCCACCTCCTCAGTGTTGCCCTCTCACCTCTTGCCAAAGTTTTCTCTGCAATGCCCATGGAGTTCGTCATGGTGACCCATGGGACTTGATCATGTCCCTTCATGGTGGCCTCTGTGAAGAGTGCTGCTTCCGTGAAGAACATGCTGATCAGTGCATTTGCTCAGAATATTTTGCCCGTGCTGGCTCCACAGTACCATCTTTGTACCATGTCACTGTTGTGACATTTCTCTAACAGAAGGAAGTGACGATCTTGGGAAACCTTTGCCTGGTGTGTACACAGGTGCACTACCAGGTGCAGTCAGACCCAGGGACAGACACACCCAGAGGGATGGTATCTCCTGCTTCTTTACAACATTGTTTTCCCTATATTTTATTGGAGGCAAGGGAAGCTTTTTGTCTGTGTACCTGGCTTTCTCCCTGTGTCCTGCCTGTCCTTTTTTGGTCTCTTGATGCAAGTATGAAGGCCACGTGATGCCTTTCTTTACCTGTTTCCCCCTCCCCCCCCTTCTCCTTTTTCTACCTATCTTTGGCCTTGTTCCCAGGGGAATCTCTCTAGTAAAGTTTGTTTTTAGCTTCTTCTAGTCAGGATAAGCTGGAAGCTCCAAGGTGGCCCCTATTCTATTTTCTCATCTACAGACTCCTATCCCTACAAGCTGACCATGCGTGGCTCTAAACTACACTGGCTGTCTACACCCTGTGCTCTGTATAACTACCATGAGGGCAACAATAGGCATGTGTCAATTATTGAGAATGTACTACTAATGTGTTTTGAAACTATCATATTGTTATTTATTATTAAAAGTAACAAAAATTAAAAAAAAAAAACTACACTGGCTGCAAAGACTATCTGGCAGGGGCATGCTCAACACTTCCAGGCAATCAAAGACGCTTATCAGGGGGAACATCACAAGGCCTTGGAGATCCTCCCTCACCCAGACCAAGGGCAGAGACCAGACTTCTCTGGGCCAGCCTAACCTTTCCATGCATACAGGGATGCTCCAAGGGTGTTGTTCAGATCAGTGCCCTCTGCGAACTGTTTCTGGTCCATGATGAGATAAATACAGAAACCGATATGTGCACCTAGAAACTTCTGTAGCAATATGGGAGAGTATTTCATATCTATGGAATCTAGTGATGAGATGGTAGGGCCTCTTGCATCTCTGTTTTTAATGTTTTTTAAAATTCCTTTTAATCATGTTTCTAAAAGTGCTTAATGTGCAATAGGTGTATGTATGTATGTATGTATGTATGTATTTTAATGTATTTGGTACCGGGTCTCACTACACAGCTCAGACTCATAGCGATCCTTCTGCTTTCAGTCTCCCCAGTGCTAGGATTACATGTTTGTGTCATAATGCCAGGTCTCAGTGGCCAGCTCAGTGCACCAGGGCATGGGGCTGGCACAGCATGTGGTGCCAGGGATCAAACTTGGGTCACTGTGCTTGCCTAAGCAGGCACTTAGTCCACTGAGCTATCCTGCTGGCCCCTAATGTGCAATAGATATGGCATTTTTCTAAAAAAGTAAGATTATTCTGGAGAAATACTGGCCTTTGCTCTGTCTTGGCCACTTGTGACCTTGAATGTGACATATCAGCTCTCTGTTGCTATAGTTGGATCTCTTTTCTTTTCTTTCTTTCTTCTTTTTTTTCACTTTTTAAGACAAGGTCTCGCTATGCAGCTCAGGCTGGCCTTGAGCTCACTTTTATAGCCCAGGCTAGTCTCGAACACACACGGATCCTCCTGCCTCAGCCTCCCAAGTGCTGGGATTACAGG
>PVKN010013852.1:0-19627 GCA_004027915.1 Capromys pilorides | reverse complement strand
AGAGAGAGAGAGAGAGAGAGAGAAAGAGAGAGCCAGAGAAACAGAGAGAGAGAGAGAGAAACAGAGAGAGAGAGGAAAAAATGAGAATATATTAGTTGTGGGAATAGGATAATTCCATTAAAGGCTGAAAACTAACAACTCAGTTTACCTCTTCAGGTAAGTGCCTACTCATTGGGTCCAAGAAAATCGTATTAAATGGCTTCTAAATAAGCCAAAGTGAATGTTTAGGACTATGTGCATTGTCTCCCCAATAATATCCCAAATACAAGGTAGCAGTTTCTGTCTTAAAGGGATATGACAAGAATTAAGACTAACTGCTTGAAAATCAAATTTACTTCCTTAAAAAATGGACTACCTCTGTAGTACATGCTAAGGCCCCAAAGAGAAAGATTTCCTCATGGATTTCAGCTCTCAGAATATATTCTCTGTCTGTCTGTCTGTCTGTCTGTCTGTCTGTCTGTCTGTCTGTCTGTCTTTTTGAGAGAGGTTCTTGCTGTTCAGCTCTGGCTGGTCTTGAGCTCACTTTGCAGCCCAGACTGGTTTCAAATTTGCAACTAGGTGCCTGCCTGAGCTTCCCGAGTGCTGGGATTACAGGAGTGTGCCACCTTGCTTGGCTTCTCTGGATATTTTCTAACCTTACTCAACTCAGGTCCTCAGGAAGCAAGCCACTTCTCAGCTTTTTTACAATAGGGACACAAGTTTTCCATAAGGACCAGGATATCACAGGTACCAGAATACTCTAGTGGTCAGAAAAGAGGCATGCTACACCTACAGTCATCTCATCATTCTTACTTCGCCTAGGATTGATAAGCTGGTCTAGAAAGTTCCATAAATCTGAGTAGATAGAAACACTTCATTTAAATCATTTAATGAAAAATCATAGGTTTCCTCCCAGGTCAAAACCCAGAAATAAATAGGAACATGAACTGATTTCACAGTTGGTTCTTTTGGTTCTATTGTCTAGCCCTGTCCTTGGTGTCTGTTTGGCTTTGATTCTCTGCTCTTCAGGTATGTGGGCACCCATTCAAGGCCTTGGTTCATCCTGCCTCAGAGGAATGGGAAACTTACACAGCAATAGCCCAGGGAGGCTGCCTAAAAACAAGTTCTTTTAGAAGATTAAGGACCAGAGTGACGTTGCAAACTATTTTTTCAGTAATAGAAAAAATTATATTGAATTCCTAAAGTAAAAAAATATCTTCTCTGAGTATCTGGGAAATTAAGTGAGGATAACTTCAGGTCAAGAAATAAAGTATTGATATCTCTCTACAGACAATATATCTTAAAAAAAATAAGGTATACCTGGTCTTCATTCATACCTGATCACTGATTTGTTAAAAGAGGGGGAAAATAGGAGAAAAGAAGAGCAGGGGAGGGGGCTTGTGAGGTAGCTCAGTTGGCTAAAGTACCTGATTTGGCAAAGTCTCTCAGGAGCTGGGGACTGTGGTTTGATCCCAACCCCCACATGGAGCATGAGACCTTCTGGAGACCATCCCTTAAGGCAGCCTCAATGAGCCCCCCAAAACGCAGATGGAAGAGTAGGGAAGAATGATGGAAAGAGATTGAAATTCAATTGTACAGAAGAAGTAATAAGGGGGCCGGCGAGATGGTTCAGTGGTCTAAAGCGCCTGCTTAGGAGGGCTCAGGCAACTGCGGGGACTGCAGTTCGATCCCAGGCACCACATGCTGCGCCAGCGCCACCACCAGGGCAGGCTGAGCCAGCCACAAAAATGAATAAATAAAGAAACAAACAAACACAACAAGCAAACAAATAAATAAATAAAATAAAATAAAATAAAATAAAAATTAAAAAAAAAAATTAAAAAAAAAAAAAAAAAAAAAAAAAAAAAAAAAAAAAAAAAAAAAAAAAAAAAAAAAAAAAAAAAAAAAAAAAAAAAAAAAAAAAAAAAAAAAAAAAAAAAAAAAAATAAAAAAAAAAAAAAAAAAGAAGAAGTAATAAGAAAAAAAGCCAAAATCCTATCTGCATGTTAGTGGGGAATCCATCCTACTTTTCATGGATTTTCACCGCAGAATTATTTTTTGTTCTTTAGAAACTACAACACTCAAGAAGATCATGTGTGATGGAAGGAAATAATGAGCAATCAATGTTGAAAGAAAATATAAAAATCCTACTTCTTTGGGTTTTTTTAACACAATATTTTAGAAATGACACAACTTACCCTTTTTCTTGTTCTTGACTGGTCCTATTAGAAAAAAAAAGAAAATGGAAAATTAAATCACTGAAAAATAACAGTAAAAGCTTCCGTAAAACAGTCTGTAGCAGGAACCCTCAAAATACTAGACATTTAAGGGTGCTGCACGGCCGAAGGTCAGGTTTTTGGCAAGGTATCTCCCAGCTATCATGTCTGCCTAGTCTGTTTCTTGACTACTGAGGTCACAAAAATGACAACAAAGGATCTTTTCTAGAAATAAAAATCTTTTTGTGTTTGGCATGAAGGAATTGGTACTTCTCTGTACAGATGAAATGCCCAGAAACGCACAACTCAACAACCTTAGGACGGCATTCTGTTTACCCTGCCAGTCCTGAGGTTGAAGAGTCACACATTCAGGTGCAGATCTGATGTGGAATCTCTGTGCTGCAGCTGAAAGGAAAAGGAGCTGTGTTCATGGAAGAAGAGCAGCAGCAGTTTGCTTCTTAATCATTTTCTTACCACGACTTAATTTGTTAGCTATGAAAACAGTATGACCACAATACACTCACATGGGGCCACATGTGCTCCCACTGTCATGTGCCATAACTTAATGGATGCTTTAAAGAAAATATCAATAATTTCATTAACAGCAAAATCACAAGCATTTTCTTGGGAATTGCCCTTCAGGAAAGAAATAGTGGGCTTTCAGGAAACCCAAGGCATTCCTAATATAGTTAGGTGACAGCTATTCCCTAGACACATGTTTTAGGTCTCTCTCAGACAGTTACTTTTTCCCCTCCTAGTGATTCAGTTGTCTGCATTCTGCACATGGATCTGACATTCTTTAGACACAGGTATTTAAAATCTGTTCCAAACTTGCATGACAGCAATATTATGCAATATTAAACCACTGTTGGGTGGGCAAGATAGCTCAGTGGACTAAGTGCCTGCTTAGGCAAGCACAGGGGCTAGGTTTGATCCACAGCACCACCTGTGGTGCTGGCCCTACCCCAGGGGGCCACCCAAGACTGGGAATGGTGGCTCATGCCTGTAATGGTGGTTCCCTAGCGCTGGGGAGGCTGAAAGCAGGAGGATCACTATGAGTCCAAGCTACATAGTGACACCCTGTACCAAATATATAAAAAACAAATCAAAATACTAAGCCACTGTTCAAAGCCCTCAAGAGCTTACACAAAGAACACCAAACATTTGTATATTATTCTATACTTTGTAAAACCTGAAATGATCTCTCTACTTACAAGAGCCTGTTCTGTCAGGGGTCAGTAGCATCCATGGCATAGACCTCAGAACCACACAAGCCCCTTACAAATCCAATGTGTGGGCTGATGTCCTGGCAAAGCAGTTTATGCATGGCAGTTGGATATCATGCCCAGGATCAGGCATCTTGTGTAATACTAGGCACTGTGTGTTCCAAGTGGGGGTGAGCAACCTTCAGTACTGAAGGGCATGAATCTCCACTCTCATATAGTCCTTTTTTCCTTCTTTCTTCTTTTTCTAGTATTTTGGAGGTAGAAGGCTGGGGATAGAACCCAGGGCCTTATATATACTAGGAATATACTTTCTGCTGAACTATAACCAGTCCCTTCTCCCAGGCCTTGTCTTCTGTTCTTGAAACCTACCCTTTATGTTTTTTAAACAGTGTTGAGAGTTCTTGAGAATGTGCATGGAAGTCTGGCTGGGAAGCGCACCTACACAGACACCACTGTGAAGCAGCAGGCTAACCTGAGAACGGCTTCCTCTTTGAACAAGGAAGCTGTTTAGAGAAGGAGTTACAGAGAAAGACTTCAGCCCCTCCAGTGAGCTGGTGAGCTGCTTCAGTGTTAAGAGAGCAGCAAGATGACAGTTGTTTCAGCCACACTGCCATGATAGTCAAGGTGTGCTAGCCCAGGCCAAGGGTTCAGCCATTTTGGCTGCTTATGCGTTAGTATGGTTATAGCAAATGTCAAAGTAGGGTGTGAGGAAATCAAACCCCAGCTTCCAACCAGTCCTCACTGACTGTGCCTAGGGAAGGTGCCAGTCAACACTGAAACACAATTCTACTGGCAAAGAACTTATAGTCAGACAGAAAGATGCTACGAAAGGAAACTCCAGGGACTTTACTGGCCAGTTGAGGAAAAGGACTTCCTAGAGGACATTTGACTTAAACGCACAAGTAAAAAGAGGGAAAAGGAAGTTTTAAAAAAAACCTTTAAAATTTTATTTCTATATGTCATGGTCTGTGCATAGGTGTCCCCCCCGAAAGCCTCAAGCAGTCTTGGGGCAGCTTCGGGAATTTGTAACTGATTATTGTGAGAATGGGTGCTGCACCTGCCCTGAGGCAGACGATTTGCATTTCAATGTAAGGGAGGAAGAGAAGTTAGTTGCTTGAGCTGCTGCTACTCTCTCCCTGCTCTCTTGCTCTTAGCTGCCACCATGAAAGGCTGCCCTCTGCCATGTGCCACTCTGCCTTGGAGCCAGCTGAATATGGACTGAAACCTCCTACCTGTGAGCTAAATAAACCTTTCCTTCCCTCATTTTGAGTGTTGGGTATTTGTCCCAGCAAAGAGAGAAGAGTAACTAAGGCACTATACCAGAAAACCTTACAGTGACATGCATATACATTATATACATCACATATATGTAGTACATAAAATGAGGAATCAAAGGGAAAATAACCCACTAAAGTATCCATAAATAAGCATGATTAACTTTTTATGCATATCTAGAAATTCCCTATGCATATTTATTTTTACAAAATGGGACTAAATTCAAAATATGTAATAACCCTTTCTATGTCAATAACTATCATTTTTTAATTTAAAAAATCATTTATTTATTTGATACAAGGTCTTACTACATAGCTGGGACTCATAGTGATCCTCCTGTCTCAACATCCCTAGTGCTGGGACTATAGGCATGTGCCACCACACCCACTTTCAGTGCATAGTATGACATGCAGAATGAAAGATCAAACTCAGGTCCTTGTGCTTGGCACGCAGGTACTTAGACTACCAAGCTATCTCCCCAGCCTAAGGACTATATTTCTGCACTGTCATTTTTAATATGAATGTATGAATATCTATTTTTTTTGTCTTTTTGAGACAGGGCCTCACTATGGACGTCCGGCTAGCCTTGAGCTTACACTGTAGCCCAGGCTGATCTCAAACTCACAGTGATCCTCCTGCCTCAGTAGTGATGGGATTACATCATGTGCCACCATGCCCAGCTTCAAATTCTACCTAATCAGTTTTAATGGAGTTTTAGGCTGTTCTTAATATTTCATTATTATGAGCAATATTATTTTAATGTTTTTAAGAAGTGCACATTTTTATATATTTCCCCAAATAATTTTTAGAATGCATCAATAAAAATAGTAATGTTGGATAAAAGACTTTCCTTACATGTAATGAAACAGAATACTATTTATCTATATGGCTACTGCTTTTAATGTCATGCTTGGTTAGTCCCTCCCTAATATAAGTATATTTTTAATAGCTTTCATTATTTCATTTTTAAATCTATAACTAATGTGGTATAGATTTTGGTACACACTGTGAGGTAAGGAGTTACATAAATTTGTCTTCATTTTCTCTGCCAAATGGCCATGGCATGAAGAGCACTTAGTGACATAGAGGCTCGCAGTGCTTTTGCCACTTCATCTTGGGTCATAGAAAAGCTCTCAGAGAGCTTCTGCTTAGTAAACATTTGCCATAGCCCTAGCCCTTGCGGCAGGGGAAGAAGATACATGAGTACACACAAGGTTGCCATTAGAGTGTAGCATATCACCCACAGAGGGCTAATGAGTACATTACCTCAGCAATACGCGGGCTCTTACTTGTTCTAGCATAGCTCATTACAGGTAGTAAATAACTTTAGGATTTTCAACACGGACCTCTAAGACTTGATTCTGTGTTTGTCATGACCACTGATTTCATTTCAGGCCACTGGATTTTTATTCCAGCTTCTAGAGAGAAAATGCTAGGGAGTAAAGATCATCTATACTTGAAGTAAGCATCTTGCCACAGAGCAGAAACAGTAACGCCTGTTGAGTTGTATAAGCTTTTAGATCTATTGATTTATTTTCTCTATATTCTTCAGAACATTATTCATACCTACTCAGAGTACTTCCACTGGCACGTGTCTGCTTCCATGGTAACAAGCTATATTTCTAGATCATTCCAATTCTCCCTATTTGTTGCCATAATGTTTTTTTTATTTTTTTGCAGGGAAAGCCTACAAATGCATCACAGTAGGACAGACAGCTTTGGAGTGCTGGGACTGCACTGATCATGAAATGGAAATAAGACAATCTGATCCACAGAGGCAGGCAGTCTGCCTGTCTGACATTAGGACAAAGGAGTTTCTAAAAAAGAAAGAAAGACAAGGGTGTCTCATAACAGATTCAGGGGCCTGGAGTTCAGCAGTTGACCTAGGCAGATTCTAGTCCTGACTCAATCACAAAGTGACCATAAATTGGTTCTTTAGTCCCATGATTTTTCATCTGCTAAGCTAGAACACTATATGCTCCTTTCTCTATTCAAGCCCTGGGGTTTGATGAGAATCAGTGATATAAAAACCAAAAGCCAGAATTCTGTATTCAGTGAAATAATCTTTCAAAAATGAAGTAGAATCTGGGTGTGGCAGCACATGCCTATAATCTGCCAGCATGTGGGGAAGCTAATGCAGGAAAATGACATTTTAAGCCCCAGTTGGAAAACTTAGTGAGATCCTGTCTGAAAATAAAAAAGGGGACAGGGACATTGCTTGGTGGTGCAGGGCCCCTGGGTTTGGTCATTAGTACCAAAAACAATCAACAACATAAAAATCGAAAAAGAACAACTGTCAGACAAATAAAAATTGAAGGGATTTGTTGTTGCCAATAGGTCTGCCTTGGAAGATGTGGTAACAGAAGTGAGGAAAGGAACATCATACAGGTCAGAAACTTAGATTTATATTTAGAAAGGTAGTGACTTAGAGAAGTAATAAATGAAGGTAAAACAAAATGTCTTATGCATTCTATGATCATGGCTTACGGATATATGAATCAAATGACAGCAGTATTATAAGGGATAGGAGGGATTACTATAGAAGCAAAAGGAACATATTCTACCTGATTTTATTAGGCCAGCATTACCCTTATACTCAAACTAAACAAAGATACTAAGATAGAAAAACTACAGACTGATAGCTCTCTAGATCAAAGATATAAAAATTCTCAATAAAACATTAGCTAATAAAATAGAGCAATGTTATAAGAATTGCACACAACTGCCATAGTTTAAATCTATGCCCCCAGCTTATCTTCTTCTGGTTCCAAGTGCTTGGTAGCTGCGGTTTACAATTCAGTTATGGCCAAGTCCAAGAACCACACTATGTACAACCAGTGCGCAAAATGGCACAGAAATGGTATCAAGAAACCTCGGTTAGGGGCTGAGGAGATAGCTCCATGGCACAAGTGCCTGCCTGGCAAGTGCAAGATCGTGAGTTTGAACCCTGGTCCTGAAGAAAAAAAAAAAAAAACCTCAGTCACAAAGACTCAAATCTCTGAAGGGGGTAGATCCGGAGTTCCTCAGGAACATGCGTTTTGCCAAGAAGCAAAACAAGAAGGGCTTCAGGAAGATGCAGGTAAACAGTGCCAAGGCCATGAGCGTATGTGCCGAGGTTATCAAGGCCCTTGTCCAGCCCAAGGAGGTCAAGCCCAAGATCATTCCAAAGAGAGTAAACTGCAGGCTTGCGCGACTTGCCTATATTGCCCACCCCAAGCTTCGGAAGTGTATCAGTGCCTGCATTGCCAAGAGTCGCAGGCCTTGCCCGCCAAAGGCCCAGGCTCCAGCCAAGGCCTACGCTCAAGCTTCTACTCCAGCCCAGGCTCCCAAAGGTGCCCAGGCCACGATGAAGGCTCCACAGTTAAAGCCTCTTATTTGCTGATATAAAGCCGGAAGAACTGGTATGGTCCCTAGGATGCCATCTGTAGGGGACTGATGTCCTCTTGCACTCTTTGCACAAATAAACCTGAGGCAGGATTAAAAAATAATAATAATCTATGCCCCCAAAGCTCATGTGCTGGAAATTCTGTTCCCAGTGCTGTAGGACCTTTGGGAAGTGACTGGCTCATGAGTGTTCTCATTACTGAACTAATGGATAATGTGGGAGCAGCTTTGTTGTAGAAATGATGTTTTTCTGGGATGCATGCTGTCTTGTCATGTGATACCACTTGTCACGCCATGGCTCAGTCAAAAAGCCCTCACCAGTTGCTAAGGAGATCCTGGCACCAAACTCATAGAATTCTCTAGACTGAAGAGGCAAATAAACCTCTATTCTTTATTGCCTAGTCTCAATTATTTGGGTAAAACAACAGAAAATGGACTAAGACAATAATCAGATGGGATTTATTCTGGTATAGGAGGTGGTTTTGCCATTCAAAAACCAATTAGTCCACTAAACATTAATAGTTTAAAGAAGAAATTAGTATCAACACACTCAGAAAAAGTCTGACAAATCCATTATCCCTTCATGATAGAACTTCTCAGCAAATTAAAGATGAAGGAGCACTTCCAATCTGCAAAAGCACTACAAAAAAACCGAAAACAAAAAACCCAACTCTATCTTTAACATCATACTTAACAGTCAGAAACTGGATGCTTTTTCCTTAAGATTGGGAACAAAACTAGGACATCCCCCTTTGCTACTCCCATTCAAGATCATACTGAAAATTGTAGCTAGTGCAATAAGGCAAAAACAACACAGAAAGAAATGTACACAAATTGAGAAGAAAAATATAAGACTGTCTTTGTTCAGAAATGACATGATTATCTATCTACAAGATCCAAAAGAAGTGACCAAAAAATGCCTGGAATTACGTAGCAATTACAATAAAGTTCAAGCCTAATATATAAAAGTGAATTTCTTTCCTATATGCCAGCAAAGAACAATTAGGATTTGAAATAATACTATCATTGAGCTAGACTAATGGACAGATTTAGGGATAAATTTGACAAAATACAAGCATCCATGAGGGAAACTACAAAGCTTTGGTGAAAGAAAGTAAAATTCTAAAAAAATAGAGATATATTTTATGCTGATGGACAAGAACTCAATATTGTTAAGATGCCCTTTCCTCCCAAATTGGTCTATTGAGTCAATAAAATCACAATCAAAATCTGAGGAAGTACTTTGTGGATATCAATAAACTGGTTCTAAAGTTTATAAGGAAAGGGAAAAGAGCAAGAACAACCAACATGAAATTGAAGAATTAGAACAAAG
This sequence comes from Capromys pilorides, assembly GCA_004027915.1. NCBI lineage: Eukaryota > Metazoa > Chordata > Mammalia > Rodentia > Capromyidae > Capromys > Capromys pilorides. The sequence continues at coordinate 10,214 of PVKN010013852.1, read as the reverse complement.
TTGGAGGATGAACCCATTTGATTCAAGACCTACTATAACACAACAGTAATTAAGGCAGGGTAGTACTGATGAGGTAACAATATAGACTAATGAAACAATAGATGAAAAATAGGCCTAAATAAATATATTCAATGAATCATTGACTTTGGAACAAAAGAAAGATCAAATGGAAAAAAAAGGTGTAAGTTTTTCAAATAAAGGGTGCTGGAACAACTGGACATCCATATGCAAACAAAGCAAGATGAAAAGCCAAATCTAGATACAGATCTTATACTTTTTAAAAAAAATTTAATTCAAACTGTTTCAGAGCCAGATATAAAACATAAAGTTATGAGACTTGTGGTATCACATAGATAAAATCTAGGGGACTTTAGGTTGTACAATGAGTTTCTTTTCTTTTCTTTTTGGACAATGAGTCCAATGAGTTCTAGACAGAAGGCAAAATAATACAATCTGAAAGCAAATTGACAAATTGTATTTCATTAAGCATTTATAATTTTTACTCCTCTGAGAAAGCACTACTAAGTGAAAAGAAGCCCCACACGAGGAAAAAATATTTGGAAAACATATCTAGAAAGAATTTTTACCCAAAAACATGTAAAGAACTCTGAAAGCTCATAGGTAAGAGCTGAGCATGGTGGCGCATGCCTATAATCCCAGCACTTGGGAGGCTGAGGGAGGAGGATCACTGCGAGTTCGAGACTAGGCTGGTCTACAAAAGTGAGGCTCAAGGCCAGTCTGAACAGCATAATGAGACCTCGTATCAAAAAGACAAAAAAAGAATCTTCAAAACTCATAGGTAAGAAAAAAGATGACCTAATGAAAGAGACAGAGATCTGAACAGAGAATACAACAGTCAGGAAAAAAAATTCAATTAAGAAATGGTCAAAGGATTTAAATAGACACTTCACAAAGATACAATGTTGGCAAGTAAGCTTATAAAAAGATGATGAACATCTCCTGTTATGGTTTGTATGTAATTGTCCCCACAAAGCTTCATGCTGTCATGGGGCATGGTTCTAGAGTTTGTGATTAATTCATGATCCAAGGCTGGGATTATGGTGTGAGTGATACATGCACCCTGGGGCAGATGGTATGAAGCCAATATAAGGAAAGTAGGCTTGCCTCTGCCCTTGTTGCAGCTACTCCTCCCTTTTGCTCTTGCTGTTTTGCTGTGTGTCATCACACCACTCCCCACTCCCATCCCCTGCCATGGTCCAGTCTGTCTTGGAACCAGCTGAGTATGGACTAAAACCTCCACAAACTGTGAGCTAAATAAACCTTTTGTTCCCTAATTCTGGGTGTCAGCTATTTTGTCCCAGCAACAACAGAAAAGTAATCAAGACACCTCCCACCTTCAGGAAATTGCAAATTAAAATAATGAGAAAACATTGTCTCAGGCTTTCACAGAGAGCAAACTGGTCAAGCAGTGGCCATGACTCATCCAGATGGCTGACATTGACAACAGTTCTACAAAATGCTGTACATGGTTTCAGGGTTAGTCCTGAGGGGATTTGACTGACCTTGTCAGATACAAAAATTATATGTTTTGTTACATAGGTCTTGCTTTAACTTGGCCTTAACCACTGAGCAGAAAAGTTTAACCACAAGGCATAAAAAGTAAAACCAGATTAGTATGCTGAGCTGTAAAAGGCTCAAGTGAACAGCTTCCGACATTGCCAGCTCTGCCAATAACCCACTGCAATTATGGAATATTGGACTATGTATGCAACTACTTTCTGTTAGTTCAATGAGAAGAAATATTTGTATCAATAGTGCTTAGAAAAGTTATCAAGTCTGCATCTTGTAGTTGGAAAAACTACTATGAAAACAACAATGTAAACTGTATTAGTTATTGTGGTTGTCCTACTAACATGTTGTGAAACTGTCCCATTGTATTTTTTATTAAAAGTTAAAAAAGAGCCAGGTGTGGTGGCACATGCCTATAATCCCAGCACTTGGGAGGCTGAGGCAGGAGGATTGGTGTGAGTTCAAGACCAGCCTGGGCTACAAAAGTGAGCTCAAGGCCAGCCTGAAGTGCATAGCGAGACCCTGTCTCAAAAAGACAAAAAAAATAAAATAAATAAATAAAATAATAATAATAATAATAAAAAGCAATGAAATGATGCAAATTTCAAAACAAGATATAAGAAATTAACAACAGTTGTTATATTGCATACTATAATGTCAAAATAGTTGCTCAGATTGCCACATACGTTCATGCAAGATTGATCAAACAATTAAGCATTAAGCATTAACCATTGCTTTTTTTTTTTTTTTTTTTTTTATCTTTTGGAGTTCAGGCTGGCCTTGGGCTCACTTTTTGTAGCCCAGGCTGGTCTCAGAGTTGCACTGATCCTCCTGCCTCAGCCTCCCAAGTGCTGGGATTACAAGCATGTGCTACCACGCCCGGCTAACCATTCCTTTCAAATAAACCAATAGAAATGAAAAAAAGAAAAAAAAAAAAAAAGACTTCTAAGAATGGATAAAATTTAAAATGCTAACAATATCAATTACTTAAGAAAACGTAGAGCAAAAGGAATTCTCATTTGTTACTAGTAGGAATGTAAAATTTTAGGAAACATTTTGATAACATTTTAAAAAGTTAAACATAGTTTTACCATGTGGCACATAAGTCTTAGCACATGCTTCTAGATCTTTACCCAAACTGAATGATCCTGAAGCTCTACATACAGATATCTATAGCAACTTTATTCATAATTGGCCAAGACAGAGGCAATGAAGATAGTGTTTATTAGATGAATAAATGAATGGATTGCAATGCATTCATATAATGGAATATTACTCAGCAATAAAAATAAATGTGCTATCTAGACACAAAAAGATACAACAGAATTTTAAATACATATTGCTGCATGAAAGAAGCCAGTTTGAATAGGGAATAGACCGCATAATTTGGACCATATGACGTTGTAGAAAGCCCAAATCTATAGATAGTAGAAAGATCAGTGGTTGCCAAGAGTGGGAATATAGATGAACTCTTCTGGGGCAACTTTCTGCAAATGAAACTCCTCTAACAATAATCTATAATTCTTGCTATATTACACTGTGTGATTGTTCCAATTTAGTAGACCATTAACTAATTGAGCACATGAATTATATTATTTATCTCTACGTTCAGTCCTACAGCATTTTTGTAGTAGGTGCTCAGTAACATGTTCCTGCAATAACAATATTAAAACCTAAATATTTCAACTTACAGAGGGTTTTTCTTCTTTTATGTATTCAGTTATTATAGGGTCTCACTGTGCAGCTGGGACTCATAGTGATCCTCCTGTTTTCAGCCTCCCCAGCGCTAGGATTACAGATATGTGCCACCACACCAGGTTTTAGTATGCGTACCCGAGGGCAGGGCCTGCATGGCATGTGGTGCTAGGGATCAGACTCTGGTTCCTGTGCTTGCCTAAGAAGACACTTAGTCTGCTGTACTATCTCACCAGCCCTTCAACTTACAGAGTTTTTTTTTTTTTTATGCCTAAACAAGCAAAGGTGATTTACAGAGACTGAATATCCAATATGTGTTCATTTCATTTTATAAGTTCTTTAGTTACAAAGAGGGTAGCTTTCCAGCCAAAGATGGCAGATTTGAAATCTTCAAAGCACCACCAAGGAAAAGTACAGGGCAAGTACTTCTTCAGTAATAACTGGTAAAGGAATAAAGTAGAAAGTAAAGGCCCTAACTGGCAGGTAAGAAAGAATAGGAGTGGGTATTTTTATTTAAAATAAAACAACCACTTTTAACATAGCCTGTATCTGCATATTTGGCATCTCTACTTTATTTCATGTTCCATCTCACACCATGAGAACTGTAATAACAGAGATAATGCACAAATATATATGGTAAGCCCAGCACATGAGCAGAAGATGGAAGCCATTAGCTTCAAAGATGAGTGTGAATTTTGAATGAGATCCACATGGAATGCCCTTGATTAGAATACAGACTAGAGTTCCAACGTCCGCTTTGGGCATGACAGAAAGGTCAGAAAAGGTAGTCTGCAACTTGATTCCCACCACTCTCCATCCCATCCCAACCTCAGGTATTTCTGATAAGACTGCTTACATTTGTAGGCCAAGAATTTCCTCTCTACCCCTTGCAGCAGGAGCACATCTCCGGGCCTCCACAGTCCCCAAACACGACTTTAGTTATGATCAACCATAAAACTTTTATGGCTCAGCTCTAGCTTGGTTTGAGAAAGTCTCAAGAATATTACTGTGGTTAAGGCAATAGACCGAAACAGTTACACCAAATGCTGACAATTTCAAAGCTTAACTGTCTCTCAAAGTTCCATGCAGTGTAGGTTTCTTCGTGTTGTCAAAGATATTCCGACAGTGAAAAGCATGTGTTCTTCTTAGGAAAAGATCTTGCAACACTGAATCTCTGGGTTATTTTGGTGGTGGGGATGGTAAAAGCCAGGCCTAAGAATAAGTCACTGAAGAGGTATAAAATCAGTGGGAAGATCTGTGGTCAAAGGCAGTGTTTTCACACTATCCTAGTGAGTAACATGTTCTTGGGAAAAGGGTTTCTTGGTCAAAAACAGTTTAGGAAACACAGGGTTAAAGAAAAATAGATTTCTTCATAGAAAAGTCAGATCTTTTCAAAGAGCTAATGGAAAATGTGAAATCACAAAGGAGATATGAAACATAGCACTTCCCAAATTTATTTGGCCATGTAACTGTTTTCAAGACTTTCCCGTCTCTTGTTGAATTAATATTGTGGTTGTCTTACTTGGGAAATACTGGGGTTCTGGAAAGAGCATGAGTATTGTTATACTTTTGTAAGTGGTTTTAAATTCTAGTTCTAACATCTCATGATGTCATCTTGGGCAACTTAATTTACTTCTCTCATTCAGTTTCTTCGTTTGTGAAAACTAGGATAATACCTACTTCGAAAGAGATGGCAGAAAGATTAAATGAGATAATACAAAGGATTTAACAATGCTGCCAAGCACATATTGGTGCTCAACAAATAAGAGCTATGGGGTCAGCTAGATAGCTCAGCAGACTAACGTGCCCACTTAGGCAGAGCGCAGCAGCTGGAGTAAGATCCTGTCATGGCCCTGTCCCCTGGGGAATGCTGAGCCAGCAATTCAGATTGGGCATGGTGGTTCGCACCTGTAATCCCAGCACATGGGAGGCTGTAAATAGGAGAATTACTGTGAGTCCGATCTACATAGTGAGACCCTGAAGACCCTGAGCTAAATACATTTAAAAAAAGAAGTAGCAGCTATGATTATTACATTTGCTTTTCATCAGCATCATTATCAAACCACATACAGTAGCTAGGTTGCCAAAACAGCATCAAAATAGGGTGTGCCCCCCCCCCCACCTCCGCCGCTGCTGAGGCTGTGCTCTAACTCCTGATCTTCCTTCCTTACACTCCCAAGTAGCTGGAGTAGCAGGCATGTGCTACTCTATCTGTTTCAAAGGCCATCTGACTGCTTTGGAACTGAACATAAGAAGAGGACAAACTAACTCCCCAGAGATGCAACCCTAGGACTTACTTGCTATCTGATCTTGGGTGAATCACTTTACCTGTCTACATTTCTCTCACCTTTCACCAAATATAGGTCTGAACTATGTGACCTCTTCCTCTACAATCTCATGAACTTTGACTCTAAAATGCTATATAGGAGATTGATAAATTTATTTTTAAAGAAATTTGTAGAAGAGGTTAAATTCAGTTATGAACGAAGGTCCTCTATAACAAAGCTATTTTTATGTTCCAGCAGATGGCTGGCAGAAACACTGCTCTACCAATCTGTTTACAATGAATTTCATATAGTGAATAATACTGTATAACAATTGCTTTCTCTGATTTTTGATCTGGTAATCATCACTCTCAAACATTGCTCTAATCAATTAAAGAACTTGATTATGTGTCACTTCCATTGTAGATAACAGAGATCAGATCTCAGCTAATTGGATCTATAGAATTTCTAGCTGAGACTTTTATGTCTAATTCCATTGTTTTACAGCAGAGGGAAAAGGACTAGAGACGTTAAGTAACTTATCAGCGGTCACACAGCTAGTAAGTGGTAATCTCTGAATGAGTGTTTGGACTAAATGACTCATTATCTGCACAGAGATTTCACTGAAAACTCATTCTGACCCTCTAAAAACTTACCTAAAAGCATAAAAAGATTACAGAAACTCTACGGTGTATGCTTCCCAAACTAGCAAGATGTGCATCTGTCACCACCTTTATCCCTGTCTTCAAGTCCTCTTCACAGGATGTGATCATTAATTCCCTCTAATTCCATGGTGCACAGTGGCATGACTTAAAGCATAATAACCTTTGCTGCAGATCTTGAGTCAGAGGCCTTTTGAAAGTCTAAATAAATTACACCCATTGATCCCTTTAGATATATCCAAAGTTCCTTCCACAAAGGCCTCTGATTAGTCATGTATGTTTTTATTCATTATGAAACTACGTGGACTTAAAAAACAGATGAGAAGATAAACTTAACTACTATGAATATCAAAGGTTAATATTCAGAGCCCTGCTTGTCTCATATGTGCATGCTTTGTCATGAGCACATTTTTTTTCTAGGACTTCAACCTTTATGGAGAATGAAGACTCCCCAAACCACAGCTTATGTCTAACTACCACTGGGCCACTATTATTTGAATGTGTTGCTGTCAATAGGAACTAACATTGAACCCAGCTCTCAAATCTGGCTGCACACTAGCATCACCTGGGTAGCCTGAAAATAAAACTCTTAATGCCATGGCAATTATGATATAATCAGCCTGGGGTCAGGCCTAAGCATGTTTGTTTGTTTATTTATTTATTTGTATGTTAGTAACACAGAATAGTAATGTTGGTTCTGGGGAATTGGTACATGCACATGAGGTTATTTATTCTGGTACTGGGGATTCAATCCATGGCCTTTACACTAAGCCCCATTCCTGGCTCTTTTTGTTTTTTTATTTTGATACAGAATCTCATTAAGTCACCCAGGCTGGGCTTGAACTTATGCTCATGCTTCCTCAACCTCTCAGGGTACTGGAATTATAAGAATGTGCCACAATAGCTAGCTTAATACATCATTTGTAAAAAGCACTGCTGGTGATTCTACATGTAGCAAAGGTTGGAAAACACTGTTTTTGGTCAAGTCCTCAACAACATCCCTTTTCTTTCTGTTAATGAAGCTTCATTCTCCTTCATTTGGTTCATAATCTGGGATGTTCAGCTTTCAGCTTTGGGGATCACTGAGATAACAAAAACAAAAACAACTATGGGAAGTGAAAAATATAAATTGTTCTTTGCAGCATACATAGCAATCAAATGAATTACTTCAGTCACTGATATGTGTCATTTACTAAAATAAGTTAGAAGTTACAATGGTAATTTGTCATCTTAACTTGCTTCTTGTCCAATAGAGCATAGGAGTGAGACAGAGTCTGTTAGAACATGGTATCAGTGATCAAAGCTACCAAGTTAATTTCACTAATAGGCTGAAGGAGCAGAAGACTGGCATCATGTATGGTTTCTAGAAGTAACTCTGGAGGGCTTGGTAAGGGTTGGCATGGCAGATTGGCTGCCCTTCCCTGAAGAAGAGGGTGGCCATCATAGCGGGCCAGTGAAATCACAAGTAGTGGTCACATTGAGAACCACACATTGCAACCTGGCTCTAGATTGCATGTCAGAACAGTTCAACATGGCTAGTTACTGTGCTCCTGTGCATGTTTTATCCTTTTAATAAGAGATGAGCCTTAGCATGGATGCTACTGAATTTTATGATGAGAGAAGCCAGGGAGTTCTGATGCTTAGTCTGTATGCATTGTACTCTGGTCATTTACATTAGTGCCTACCCTAGAATACATATGCTGCTCAATACCTTGGTTTAGTCAATCCATTTTTTTCCCAAGTCAGGTACATATATCTGGTATCATATGAGGTTACTTACTGTTCAACATAGTAATTATTTATCTTCCCTTTTCTATTGTATCTTCACCTTCAATCTTCCTGTGGGGGCACTGTCATAGTTGCAAGTTGACTGGTTTCAACAGATTGAACCCTGCAGAAATTTGTTCCAGGAAATGCCATTTCCCTTTCGGGAAATTTTATAAATTAAGTGGAAAAGGCATGGTCTACAAAGACACAAAACTGAATTAAAGTCACACTCTATAATTTATTAAGATCTGTATGTATGACTTTTAACAAGTTGCTTCACCTCTCTGAGTACAACTTCATTTATAAAATGAGGATACTATTGCTTATATTCTAGAGAAAAAGCATGTATAAGATACTGTTTAGGCATTTGATAAATACAAGGTTTTATCTTTGTAAAATTCTATAACTACATATACTTCAATCATCTAAAGCCCAAGCAAACAGAAAACTCAAAGGTCCAAGACTTGTTATCAGAATGATTCCAAGGCACAGCAAGGCTCTTATGTGACACTGAAGGATTTAGCTCCCTTTAGAATTTTTTTTACCTCAGTTCATTTCTTCAATTATGCCCAGATCATAACGCTGTTTAAACAGAAGATTGCTACTACTACATTTGTATTATAAGAAACTGTCACTATAAGATCTGGCCATGCTGGCAATCTCTGTATCTTTTTAATTAGTTCTTTTAGCTTCAGTTTCCTAACAACAAAATCATGACTGTAATCAATGATAGTTTATTCCCAATAGATATTTCTTTTATTTCAGTTTAATGCCTAATTGAATTGCCAAGAACTTCGGCAATAACGTTAAAATGTGAACAGTGATAATAACCATTCCTGGGGGCTGGGGAGACAGTTCCGTGGCACAAGTGCCTGCCTGGCAAGTGCAAGGTCATGAGTTCGAACCCCAGTCCCGCAAAACAAAACAAAGCAAAGCAAAAAACATTACTGTCTTATTCCTCATTTGAAGAGTAATGTGTCTAATATATTTACCATTAAACACTATACTGATTATTAGGCAAACATATTCTTTATTGTATTAAAAATGTAATTTACTCTTAGTTTAGTAAGAATTATCAGAAAATTGGGATAATTTTTATCAAGTATTGTGACATTTCAGGTGATCATGATTTATATCCTTTGAACTGATAGCCAAAATTCGCATGGTCATGTCACAGTATACTTTAAACTTATTGCGTGGATTAATTTGATTTTTCTGTGTGATTTTTCTGTTTCCATTTTGGTACTGTTTTTTACTATAACAAAAAAAGTAAAACAAAATTTGCTACTTTGTTATCTTCAAAGTAGGGACTCAGAGTGTAAGACACTGACAAAAAAGATTCTTGCTTACAAAGAAGACACAAACATGTTAGCAGAAATTTTCTTCTCAATGAACTAAGAAAACTTAGTAGTGCAAATGAAACAACAGCATATATATTGTTATGGCTTGTATTTAAATTGCCCTGCCTCCAAACTTCATAGGGTAGTAGGTGGGACTTTTCAGAGGAAGATAGCTCTAAGCTATATGATTCTGGGAGGAAATATGTAATGCTGGGAGTAAGGGCATGAGATTACTAAATTAGTCCTTGATTTTATTAGACCCAGTTCTGGGTGTGGATAACGGGAAATGCTTGCCTGGATGTAGACGGCACCACCTAGGCTGGGCTCAAGGTTTCTTGATGGCCTTCAACTCACTATGAAGCCCAGGCTGGCCATGAACTTAGGGCGCACATCCTGGCTCACTCAGCTTTCTAAGTGCTGAAATTACAGCTGTATGCCACCATACCTGGACCAAACTCTTTTTAAAATACCAAAATAAGTTGTGCAAATGAGCTGAACCACTCCACACATCTAATTTCTATTCTGCTATTTATTTTCTTCTCATATAAGAGAAACCATGTGACATATAAGTTTTTGTGTTTGACCTATTTCAAACACAAAATAATGTTATCAAGTTGGATTCATTCACTTACAGATTCCTCAGGTTTATCTTTCTTTTGATAAGAGTACCACTCCACTGTGTATAAATGCCACATTTTCTTTATCTGTTCATCTGTTGATAGATACAGATGCTGTTTCCAAGATCTAGCTGTTATTCATTGTGCTGCTATTAACATGGGTATGTATGTATCCTTCTATTTTGATCATTTTAACTCAGTAGGGAAGACAACTAAAAGAAGCACAGCTGGATCAAATGAAATTTCTTTTAATGTTTTGAAGGAATTTCTATACTGATTTCTACTAGTTTACTAGTTTACATTCCCACCAAAAATGCAAATGAGTTCCTTTACTCCCAC